>CAAE01009100.1:3386-13456 GCA_000180735.1 Tetraodon nigroviridis | reverse complement strand
CATAGCTACAGCATTTAACGCATCCCCGAGGTTCACTGCAGATAAAAATACTTTGGCTTCTTGTGCATGTAGGAGTTGCTGGTTCTGCCCAGAGCCTGTGACTGACGTTACTTCCAACCTTTCCCTCACGTTCGACTGCAGTGGTTTGTAAAATTTAGCTCCATCAAGTTAAGATTAAAGACTTGATTGTACGTGTTACTAATGCATTTGATGAAAGATGATGAGAGTTTTTCTTTCAACAGAAAATCGTGACATCACTGTTGTGATCGTGAACATACACGAGCTATCATGAAAACAAGCAGTAGACAACACAATAACCCAGTGAGATCAATGACACACTGAGCACCAATGAGAATGGTTAATCATCAATTATGAAGGATGAAAAAGCAGATAAATATGAGCACTAAGATGGATGCAAATGGCTGCTCCAGTCCAGGGTTTAGCCGGAGCTGGGAGATGCACCGTCTGTACCTGCTCTAATGCACAACTTGAGAATCATACAGCGGCTCTCTGGGCTTCTGTCTGGCTTCTAGAGTATTCAATCCTGAATGAGGTTCAGAATCAATAAAGCCAGTGAAGCTAATAATAAATGGCTCGCCACTGCCGACAAACCTGCTGGTTGTAGGCTTTTCCTGTTGCACATAAACTGACTTTTTGAAGATGTAGATTAGAATCTAGTTTGTCTCTATACCTCCATCTGGACGTGGAACATGTTTTTGTGGGAAAGAAGAGCTCCGGCTGGATGACCCCGAGGGGGATAACTACACACTCATCTTCTGGTGCAGAGATCTGAGAAGCTGCATGGCTCACATCCCTAACGTGAATTCTTCCCAGTCACAAGACTTCAAAGTCAGCAGAGTGTGTGATAATCCTGGCAACCAATCAGCCATCCATCTGTGAATGAAGCTGTACAACCGTATCTCAGAGAAATCACGCCTCGTGCAGACTTTGGGCTCCTCTCTTGTCTCTCTCTTGCATTACACACTAGTGGCAATTGCATAATGCAGTTGAAATACCAGAGAAAATAGAAACAGGTAGTTTCAAAGCATTCTCACAGTGTCAGCTGGTTGATATTTTTTTTCTATATGTGCAGGTGCAGTTTTCAAGAATTTGACCAGACATTTGAATAGATCCAAAAAAGCAAACTGTTGTGGCTTCACCGTTTTTGAGAGACTAGACGGACAATAAATTCTGTCTTTTAAAAACAATGTTCAGTCCAATGCTGCCAAATTCTCAAACACGCCTTTTGATTAGGAGCTGAGCTTGGGTGTAATACCGAATCTATCCTGTAGGCGGCAGCGGTGCACCACAGGCGATACATAAAAACGAAATATATAAAAAATACGGCTTTTGTGTAGCCAATTTAGTGATGTTAAAAAGCCTTACAGTGTAGTAAATGTGTAAAATAATAAAAGTGTATTTTTGAGAGTCAAGAACAAGTTTTTCCCCCAAATATCAGTCCATTTTTCAATTATTTTTTTAAAATTGGTCAGTGTTCATTAGGGCCCTTGTGAAGCTGAAAGTCGTTGCAGGTTCACCTGAACTGAATGGTGCAGAGGCTGTATGTGTGTGTAGATGTGTATTGTAATGTGTCCTCTTTTCTTTATCACGATTTGCTTGGCTCATCATCAAACAATCGGCATCTCCCCTTTCTGTTCTTTTGATCACACACATCTGATCTGTGTATGGTGACGCCTAGGTCGGGCTGTATACGAGTGCTCTGGCTAATAATTGTAGCTTCAAACTGCAAACATGCAGCTTATTGTTGCTACACTTTTAGAAAGTTGGTAATATTTGATTCAGAAGTGTTGGTTGTGTTGTAGTCATAGAACTCATGCATACGAGTAAGATAATTGTAACAGCGAATTTAAACATATTTATAGTTGCTCTGGAAAGTTTCTGCCAGTTTCCAAACCTCCCATACTAATGTTAATGCTTGTTTTCCACTCCTCACACTTCCTTTATTGGCAGCTGTTGTCTTAATTAGGCAAACATCCAATTTAATTAGGCTTTTACAGGATTGAAAATAGGACATCATCTTCCTCATATGTATCTTTTTGTCCCCTAAAGGTTTTTATTAAAGATCTTTTTTTCCTAATTATTATTTGTCATTTTCACTAATATACAAAAACCCTTTTTAATTTTATTTAATAAATTATATTTTTATTCTACCTCTGTCAGGGTTTTCACTGACCGGTACTTCACAGTATCCCACCGGCTCCGTGTTTGTTCTTCATACGTGTCACGTCACATGTGCGGAGGCTTCTTCCCTTCCACCTGTACCGTTTCCTGGCGTTCTGTCAGCGGAGCTCCCTCCATGCCGTACATTCCGCTGACTCTGGGCATGCTTGAGCATTTTTCAATTTAGCTCCTTCTGATAACTCGGCCTCGTGCGATAGATAAATATTAAATTAGAACAACTCTCATTCTCACTGCTGGCAAATGTGCTCTGATCCCTGGTGACTTGTATACACACGCCAAATCTGCAGCTCTGTAGGCACTGATAGAACCAGAAAAGCCCTCATCAGCTCAAATCTCCACCAAGCAGCTCATTTCATCACATATTCTTTAACGGTCTTTTAATGGAGGTTGGAAAACTTACGATAACTGTACTTTTTGAGTTATTTTGCTAACAAACAAACAGTCAGTCAGCTGGTGACCTCCTCAGAGAAGTTAATGTGGTCCAGATAGAGTGTGATTGGTTGTCGCTCCCCAGGGGTCCGGTTGGATGTCGCTCCTACAGCGAAGCTTCAGACTATCTGGCACTAGTAATGAGCTGGTTGCCGATAAGAACGTGGTGGGATTCTGAAATCTGCTGCAGATGGCTCATATCTCTGCGTGGCTGCAGCAGCGAGACCTCAGCTTAGAGCAATATCCTGAGGCAAGGCTGTAATTTCCTATACATTTGTGCTGTTTGGAGATCAGTCTCTTTTATTAACAATATGTCCGTCTTTCTGCCACGTTGTTTGTTTGGTTCACCGTTTTTGTGTGGGACGTCAGTGCCAAACGCCACACTAGCTCAGTTTGTGTCCTTATCAAGTGAAGCAGCACGTTGAGGCTGAGACAATCTTAGTTTTCCTTGAACAGGAAACATAAAGCAAAAAGAACTCCCAACACAAGTGTGATATGCATCTCAAATGCTGTTTATTATTTGATTAGTTTGAAATTACACAGATGAAACGTCCCTTCATGCACCACTGATCTTTTGATTCACTTGTCTGGTAGTGGGTGTGTGTGTGTTAGGAACTGCATTTGATCTGTAACATCCCATGAATGCCTGATTGGATTGGGAGTTGGGAAGTTTGGAGGCCAGGTCGGTGCCCTCAGCTCTGCGGTGGTGGGTGGAGACAGCAGCTGTGCTGCAGCAGGAAAAAAAAAATCCCCAGATGCCTCCAGGTGGGGCGGGTGTTACGGATAAGTGTTGTGTCCGATTGGTGACACCCATGGTTGTGTGGAGGTTGGTGTGGAAGAACACATGGTGCTCACTGATATGACGGACAAAAGCTGATGTTTCCCTTCAGCCTGGGCAGAGACACACATCTGGGATGGTGTTCCTCCGCATTATCTATCGATGCACAAGTTTGGTGAAAAAGGGAACGTTTCTGCTTCTCCTGATTTAACCACACCCATCTCTAAATTCTGACCAATGAAACAAAGGCTGCTACACCAGTTATTGTCCACAAAGGTGAGCTAGTGGACTCATACTGATACTATTTATTTGCTGCAACACATTTTCAGACACCAAAAAAAAAAATGGTCACATGCAAATTTGCAGCCCCTTTGTTGTGAAAAATGATTGACATTTCCTAAAAGGGATCCAATAATATTAATAATTTACTAGAGGAAATAAGAGTGACACCAGCCAACATCTCGGTTCACAGGATCTATTCGAGGCTGCTCGAGGGTCGATCACAGAGAGTGAACAAAAGCCGAGTCATTCCTGATTGATTTTGATTCATATTCATTTGGATGAGAAAGGCCTGATGACTTCAGCATCAGCCTGCGTGTCGTCTGCATTAATCAGAAAAGGTCAGTTTGGGCGTCCGATTCTCCCAGCGCCGCGCTGTCTGCAAAGGTCGGAGTGTCGCAGTATGTAAACAGCAGAGTTACAGAAAAAACCCCTGTCTCTGTTCTGTATTCAGAAAGGGCGAGAGCTTGAATTCCAAATCCACGAGCAACAGAGTTCTCTGAGAATACATCATCTTTGCAGGGCCACCGACGGCACCCCAGTCATGGAGTTATAAACTAGTTATATACTAAGAGAAGCTTTTAGCTGTTAAAAAGAGCACAACATGTTCTGATCGTGACCTTTCCTCTAAACTATTTTTAAACTTCGGGATGAATTCCAAACACCCCATTTCCTGGTAGGGCTTCAGTCTGAATCCAGTGTTCTTCTTCAATGTTCTTCCACAGTGCGAAGGTCTTGAATAAAGGGCAAAATGTTCAAGCCTGAAATGAATTTAACCAACACTAACCCAACAAAACCAGCTTCATGGATCCAGGATCCACCGCCGCAGCAGCGGTGGTGTCAATGTTGTGACACGACGAAGCGGCGAAACAAATCAGGCAGAAACAGAAACATTTTTGCATCAGCAAATTGTGCGGAAAGACCCGCGTTATTCCGTTTTTCAATCTCTGCGGGGTGAAACGTTACCCGCGTCTATTGCAGCTCTTGTAGATGTAGAATATTGAAATTAATTTGATATATTAAAGGGTGTTTTTTTGGCATGTCAACGTCACAAACGTTTTCCATCAAGCCATTCTTCTCCTTCAATGATAAGATCACTTTTGAACACAATTGATGAGCTGCCATATTGTCCAGTGTGACCAGACTGGAACGCTGCTCTAATGTCCTCCTGCGTCCCCGCCATGGATTATTCATCCTGTGTGCGGAGGGTGTAACCTTAAGGAACAAAAACAGGTCGATGTTTTCTGCAGCAGACCCACGGATCTGTACTGCTGGGTTTGCTACTCAGCAACCAGCTGCTGAATTATGAAGCCCTCATGAACACTTGTTTTCCCTTGTTTGTCTAGAAGCCTTGTTACTCAGTTTAACCTGTGGGAACTTCAGAAGTCACAGCCCGGAAGGGAACCATCGAGGGTCGTTTCCGACCGCTCTGTGGACTGTTTCTTTCCCTCCCTCGTCCTCTTCATCTCTGTCCCTCTGTTAATTACGCGACAGTTATCTGGTGCTTCCTCTGCTCTCATCTGCGTGAGGTAGTCTGCATGCTGTGAGCAGTAAATAAAAGCAGCGACAGCCATAAATCATGGCAATCCTTGCTCTGATTTTGAGCAATTGCTCCTCCCTTTGGCGATGTTTGGTCCCTCTGATAAAAGCAAGGGTGTTTTAAATTCTTAACGGCGTGCCGAGTCTTGTGATCAAAGTTGTTTTTAGGTGAAATTGATTTCACCTTTACATGAAGGTGGATAAAAATGAAAATATTTACTGCTGTTGTACGGAAAAAGGCTACTATCGGCACTGCACTGCAAGATTTGTTGTTATGCTGTTGGGAAATAAAATGGATCTGTGGTATATTTAGGAGGTTTCAGCTGTAGTTCTTTAAATAGCCGATAAAATAAACCTTTTTCTAACTGTTAAAAAACAACCTGTGACAGAAGGAATCTGCTGAAGACAATGAGCCAGACCATCGCAGTCCAGGTCTCAACCCCATCCAGCAAATCTGGGGCGAGCTGGAAAATAAACTAGGCAGATTTGTGGTCCACTGAGAGGAAAGCTTTCAGCTTGAGCTGCAGAAGACTTGAGGGAACATTAGCGCTGCAGTTCTGAGGTGATGGACTGATTGCTGAAAGCCCTGGGAAATGTGGAAAGACCAAATATTCCAGTAAAATGTGGATAAACACAGCAGGGCTCACTCAGCTGGTGTGCTCGGGGCGATCCTCCGCATGGTTCAGTGGCATAAAAACATGTTTTGGAGGCAAAACTGACTTCTCTATTTCCAGATCTGTGAGGCGTTCAAATGATCACGGTGAATATAACAGTCAGAAAGGGTTTTTGATGAAAGGTCCAAGTCCAGTGTCAGAGCGAATTGACAGTGACTGTCAAGATGAAGGATGTTGTTTCCAGCAGAAAATACTAAGCGTCTGAAGCCTGTGGCCAGGCTACCGGCTTCGTCTGACTTGCCCTGATCATTGCTGCTCTTTTGTTGTGCTCGATGAGTTAGAACAGAGGTGGGCAAACTAAGGCCCGGGGGCCACATGTGGCCCGATGAGCTGTTTAATCAGGCCCGCACAGCCTTTGCAACAGGTTTTCACAAGCCAAATTAAGAAGGTTGTTAGCTTTATTGTTTAGAAAGAAGTTCAACCCCCTCTTCACTTAGCATGTTAGCATGTTCTAGTCCATGTTAATAGTCCAATATATTAATAATCCATCAAGCACATATTTTAGTTAACCTCCAATCCTCATTTGGGGCCTGGCCCCTTCATCAAGATCTAAAACCCAATGTGGCCCTTCAGGCAAAATAATTGCCCACCTCTGAGTTAGAACATCAGATTTGGATGCACAACGAGCAAAGAATGTCCGACCATGCAGAAATCGGTAACAGATACGAATGCTGCTGCCTCATCTCCATATTGACGACATTTAGACGGGCCTCTTTAATCTATTATAGATCTGATAACATGTTTGAGCTTGTCTCCCACTGCTCTGTTCACGCTGGCCCTACCTCGTTAGCTAGTCCCAGACCAGAGTGTCCTCATCATTTTTTATGTATTTCTGACCTATAAAACATATAGGATTTAATCTGTTTTCCTCCTATACCAACAGGAATCTGTGTTATACAATACAGATAATCAAATCTTCAGTGTATGAAAGGGGCTTTAACAAGATTAGACTAAAAATGGCAAAAGGATGAAGAGGAGCGCACAAACACAAGCGCTAGGAAGAGGAAAAAGAAAAAGATGAATCAATCCACAGCTTGTGTGCAAGAACTCATGTTCCAGGTTCTGAGAACTAAAGTTAGTATCTTCTCTGACAAATCTTTAGCAGGGTTGCTTTAGTGAAGTCCAGAATTGTTCATTTACACACCTGGGGTTCATCACATCTAACAACAACAGATCCTACTGTACATCCCAGGCAGCGTGTTGCAGATCACTCAAAGTAGAGCGCACAGCCAGTGGTCCTTTGTTCTAATTAGGCTTGCTGCGTTAAAACAGGGAAACTGGAGCATGGTTTGGAAGTGCAGTCTTCCTGCCCTTTGTTACAAAATGGGTGCCTGCATTAACAGATGGTTCTGTACAGCTTGGTGATGCTTCACTTGTTATAGCATATTTGGTCTCTATGTTTCCGAGGGAATGATATCCAATGTTCTGCTCGGTAAGCCGATATAAAGATTACTGTCTTTCAAATGTGTGTACTCCTCATTTAAGACCCTGCATGTGTCTGAAGTGCATGCTCAAGAGTCACACTGCTTTTATTTTCCATTTTACCAAGCACAAGAGAGAGACAGAGAGCGAGAGTGCTGGGTCAGAGATCTGTGGTGTCTGGTACAAGAATATCACAAAAGTGTTGACAGTCAACTCACAGCAACAGGGTTCAGAGTTTGAATCCCCTCAGCGTGTTTTCTGTGAGGTGTTTACATGTTCTCATGTCTGCAGGGGTTTTTTTCTGGGTTCTCTGACCTCCTCCTACAGTCAGAGACATCCATTTAGAGGTGAGGTGAACTGGTGATTCTGAATGGACCTCAAGTGTGTATGTGTGTGTGAATGGCTGCTTGTTTCTGTGTTACCACTGTGATGAGCTGGTTGACTGGTCCAGAATGGACCCTGTCTCTTAGCCAACGGCCGAGGGCTCCGGCTCTCTCCACAGCCCCGCTAGGGATAAAGTGATGGATGGGTGGATGGACTTCAATCCCAACTCCCTTTGACATCCACAGCTCTTGCAAACCGCCGCTGTTTCATCCTGAATTGCAGGAAAGAGGGGGGTCCAACAAATGAGCAATGAAAGGCAGAGCATCGTCTTCACAATGAGAAGCATGTGGTGCTTCATTCAGAGACACTGAGCGCCGCATTATGTCTTCAGCCCACCAACCGCTTAAATCCTGTTGGAATTCTTAAAGTGAGAACAATTGTATCTTTAGTGCTGATAGATGCTGGGAAAATATGAGCAATTAAAGAAGTATGAAACAAAGTTGAGCATAAACTGTAACGTCAACATCATTAGAAAGACTTTTCTCCTTCATATTAACACACATATACAAAAACTTTTTTTTTGTATATGTGTTTTTCTATTTTTTTCCTCCCTTTGTTGATGGAGAGCAGAAATGCTCGTCATCTGCGCGCCGTGCTTTTTGAAAGAAAATGGTTTTAAACAGATGCATCGAAGCAGCCAACATCAACCCCCCCCCAAACACACACATACACACACTGAGCATCTAAACGCAGCTCCTCTCGGTTCTCATCCAAAGGAGGGATGGCGGCAGAATACTGAGCAGAGGGGACAGGCGCTGTTTCACAGTGAAACTGCCACTCGCTCTCTCTCTCCTTTTCTCTCTCTCGCTCTCTCTCCTTTTCTCTCTCTTTCTCTCTCTCTTGCAGACAATTATTCCCACGTGTGGATGTGCAAAAGCATGTCAAATAGCCTAATGGAGTGTAAAGACAGAGTATTAAAGGTTACTGAGCACTAAGAGCATCAAACACTCTCCTGTCCAACACGGCCCAGCTGAAAGTCCTGAGGCCACCAGCCAATGACCTCGCTCAGGACTCCACAGTTGCATGTTGCGTTGTCGGTTTGGCTTCCACAGTTTTGGGCTGTTTGAAAGTCCTTCAGCTCTTTCTGATCCCTTTTCGTTAGGGTGTTTCAGTCTTTCAGACTTACATCTTGATGTGTTTTCTCATAAATTTGCTTGTCTTCTGGCTTGCTGCCGGAATGCTAAAGGCTTGTTTATAACATCTCCAGTGATCGGTGCATCACGCTGTGTTTCATTCTGGGCTGTAGTAGCTGTAGAGAAGCATTTTTCATTTCTGATCCTCTCGGTGTTGTCGCAAGACCACTTTTTTTTTTTTTTAACCATGGCCATAGATACAGCTACATTTCCGCTCACCTGCTCAGGTCTGTGAGACTTAAGATCTGGCAACACCTGGTGGTAAAACTGAGCATAACAGGACTCTGATTCATAAGTGACCCCTTCAGAATGCCTGCAGTAGCTTCTGCGGACACGCCACGTTTTTCATGTATTTCCAGTCCAGTGCTCTCTTTCTGTAGACATAATTCGGAGGTAATGTGTAGGGCTGGCAAAACTGGGCGTATGAGATACACCTGCTAAACATCCAGAATATCTGTACCAGCGCATGCTGATGGCTGTGAATTAACTTCATCTCCTGCGAGTGCCAACTAATAGACAGCAACTATAGAAGGGAGGATTTGGTGAGGAAAGGGGTGCCGTGGACAATTGCCTGGGCTAAAATAATTACATATTTAGGCTTAAGTTTCCCCTAAAGAGAAATTTTCATTCCTCCTCTCACTCCTGGACTCAGTGGGGGTGTCAAGGCTAAGAGGAAGGTCATCCATAAAAAGAATTTGCATTCCATCTGAACCCAATTTGCACTCAGCAACTGCACAGGCTAACACATGCGCCGCTGTTTTGATCTGTCATGCAAAGAATGGTGATGTTTCTCGTAGCACATAGTCCTCTGGGTCAGACGGTTGGGGTGATCAATGTCTCTGCTATCCCTTCTCAGGTAATTGAAGTGTGTGAGTGGGGGCATAAAGGAAGTAGGAATATAAACAGATTAGTAACGCCAGCATCATTTTCTGATGTTAGAATTCCAGATCCTCCTCTCAGCTTCATCCTCAGAAATCTTGGGGAAGCTTTCTGCTTCTTGCAGAAATTGTCCTCTAACTTGTCCCCGCCCATGTTGGCAACTGACGAGGACGACCGAGCTGCTCCGCTGGTGAGCTAGCAGCATGATCCCCCCTCCCCGCTCCCCCATCTGTGTTGACTGGTTCAGAAGGACCGACTGTGTTCAGGCTGCGTTTGGAGACAGGGCGACGTGTCTGGGGATTTTCATCAGCAGCAGAGAAACAAGATGCAGCAGTCTCCATCTTGGTTCTG
>CAAE01009097.1:0-16668 GCA_000180735.1 Tetraodon nigroviridis | reverse complement strand
GCTGCTTGTGGAGTCTGGACTCCCCGGCTGCCTGAGGCCCCCGCAGTTGCTCAGGAAGGAAGTGTCGCCGAAGACATCCCCCCCACGGCCGACGTGCATGGTATGCCTGAAGTCCCCCAACGGGGGGCTGATCATGTCCACAGAGAGCTCGCTCTTGAAGCGCCGTTTCTCCTGAGAGCCAGACGCCAGGCCCTTCAGTCCTGGCAGTTTTCCCAGGCTCATGGTGAGAAAAAGTTGTCCAATTTTCCCTTAAATCAATCGATACTGTCCAGCTTCCTGTTACATGTTACAAGCTGCCATTTAAATACTGGCTAACAGGTTGAAGACCTTTCTGTGTCGCATCCTTCTTCCGCTAGCTGTCTGGCAGAACAGACTTTCAGCCAGCATAGAATAACAGAAGATGAGCACGGTCGTCACGTCTGGTCACCAAAGCTGATGTGGCCGAGCGGAAAGTTCAGGTTCAGATCCTTTTCAGGTACACCGCATCTGCAAGTACACACAGAAATCATTTGTATTAGCCAAGCAAACCTGCGACTGAAAACCCTGGAAGTCATTGCATTTGAGGACAAAGCGAGGTGAGAGCTCCAGCAACACCAGCAAGATCACGTTCTAGTTCTCCATTTCCACTTGGATCAGCTTGCAGCCTGCTTGCTATGCGCTCCAGTTTTCTATGTCTAAAAAAGAAACCGGGTGATCTATCTTTTCAAAGACATTCAACTCTGTTTCAAAATTCAGGCGAGCCCGAAAGGATCCCGACCTGTGGCCTCATCTTTGCTTGGGATGGGCGCACACGCACATGCACTCTCCCAAGCAGGGACGACCATCTCTGCTGGCGCTGCAGGAACGAGTGGACACTCAGGCCTCCTCAACACCAGGGGTGTCCCCACTCCACGGAAAAGTCCTGAAAGGATCTTCCGTGTTTCATCCAGTGTGTGTGTGTGTGTGCACAACACTTACAACTGTCCATTAGATTAGCTGTCCACAAGGCAAGAATATTTACAGAGGAACCAGACTCCTGTGGGAGGACCCGGGATAAATTCTCCAAAAAATCGATGGTGTGGTTTTATAATCCAGCGAGTGCTTCACTGTTACCAGCGTGGAACGTCGGGCCAGTCCAAGGCTGTCCGTGCACTGGATTAGCTGGTAATCCCTCCCGTCCCCCCCTCCCTCTCTGACCGCCTGGCTCGCTCTCTGCCCTCTTCAATCCACCTAAGTCCTCTGATGGGTTCCCTGCAGGCGTTCTGGTGGTTTCAGTCAGTTCACGTGAGGCCAGCAGAGAAGAGGGAGGTGTCAACAGCTTTATAAACCAAAAGAAAAGCATGAACTCTATCTGTTCTCTATCTATCCTTTTTGTCCTGGGGTGTCATGTACAAGAGCAATGACAAAAATAACAAATGGGATTTTCTAATGAAAATTTGAGTTTGAATCGTATGAAAGTACCTGTACCAAACTCTCTTTGACTCTCCCCTGACTCCCATTTAAGGTGCTAACAAATCTTATTTCAGATATGTCTTTGCTTTAAGCATTGGTAGTAATTTAGTACCGTTTGTTGGCTTGTCAATCAGTGCTATGAATGGCTGCACATTTGAATTCACAGCTGCTCAGGTGTTACTCCTGCAGACGTCCGTGTTTGTTGGTCAGTTTCTCCTGGGTTTTCTGAGCACCATCAGCCTGTCTGCTGGGACCGTTAATCCGGGACACAGGGAGCGCTAACAAGATCCAAACACGTGGCCTTTCCGAACCTACGGCCAGCGCTGGATTACTGTCACTGTGTTGATGCTGGTCAGTCTGGAGGCACGACTGAAGGGCTTAGGCAAGGTGGTAGGGTTATCTACCGTAAATATTAGGATAATCAGGACTTTGGAGGTTTTCTTTGATGAAAAAAACAGGCAGACATGCATTTGAGTTGAGGGAGAGTGATATCAGAAAAAAAAACTACCCAAAATCCACATTTAAAAGTTATGTAGTTTGGTATTTTTGGACCTTAAAAGTAGCTGAATCCTTGACTGAATCCTCCTCTCTGAGCCCATTGCTGCGTGGTTCTGCTGAGAAAACCAGCAATACCAGCGGGTGTAGTGTCCTGGTAGCAAGAATGGACGCCACGCTCCCCTCCAACGCCCCCCACTCTCTCCGCCTTCGACACATGGATCAGGCCCGACAAACTACCTTCAGAACAGCATCGCTGTTTTTTACATAAAAGAAGTATAAATGCAAAAGTTCTACAGTTCTACATAAAAAAAATCCCAGTCCTAATAAAAACAAAGATAAATGTGGCTTACCAGCAGGTTGCCCTGACAACGAAGCACTCAGGAACATACCTGTTGGGATTGTTCACCATTTTCACAAAATCTGCTGCTTGAAGGGGATTTTTCCAGCTGCCATTTGTGAGGATGGACCCTGACCGGCTGGTGGTCGCCTCTGACCGGCTGGTGGTCGCCTCTGGAGCTGTGGTGAATCCGTTCAGGCAGAGGGCTGAGAAACAATAATGACAAATAATGGCCTAACTCTCTCCCTTTCTCTTTCTCTTGCTCTCTCCCTCCCTTCTTGCACCTCTCCCCCTCTCTCTCTCTCTCCTCTCTCTCTCTTCTCTCTCTCTCTCTCTCTCTCTCTCTCTCTCTCTCTCTCCCTCTCTCTCTCTCTCTCTCCCTCTCTCTCTCTCTCTTTCTCTCTCTCTCTCTCTCTCTCTCTTGCTCTCTCCCTCCCTTCTTGCACCTCTCCCACTCTCTCTCTCTCTCTCTCTCTCCCTCTCTCTCTCTCTCTCTCTTTCTCCCTCTCTCTCTCTCTCTTTCTCTCTCTCCCTCTCTCTTTCTCTCTCTCTTTCTCTCTCTCTCTTTCTCCCTCTCTCTCTTTCTCTCTCTCCCTCTCTCTCTCTCTTTCTCTCTCTCCCACTCCCTCTCTCTCTCTTTCTCTCTCTCCCTCTCTCTTTCTCTCTCTCTCTCTCTCTCTCTCTCTTTCTCTCTCTCCCCCCTCTCCCTCGCTCTTTCTCTTACTCTGACTACGAAACCTCATAATTAGAGAACGTAAGGGAGCATTTTCAGGCCAGCCCCAGGTGGAGAGTACCAGGACGAGCACAGATCTCTGCCTTTCGTCCACGTTCGTGCACCGTTCTGCGACACCCTTGGCCTTCTGTTGTGATTGTGTTTAACGTTTAAACCCAGAGTGTGTGACTGTGGGTGAATCTCCATGGTCTGTGGAAGGTTTAATGGTCTCCGGTGGAGGCCTGATGGTGTCTGGGGGAGCCGATCAGCCCTGAATCCAGCTATTGTGTTCCCAGACGTACTGTATCAGGGTTGGAGCGGACACAAAGATGTCCAATAGAGCTGGAAACAGTCCAAATGTTGTCAGGGACTCTATTGTGTTTTAACAAACGATTTACATCTCTAATTTCCTGTAGGATTAAATTCCACTCTGGTGATTTGTTTTTGTGTGACGGATGGCTGCGGCAGCACTTTGTTTGTGGGATTCGGCACCGCTGTGGTGAGGAGCCGGCAACAAAGCCTAACTGTCCGAGGCCGTCCTCCTGGAAACAGGAGGCTGTCCATCGGCCGATGGCTGCTGCCTCACCGCTGATGAAGATGAAAAACGAGTTCACACTGACATTAAGGTGAGCGGCTTCCTGAGAGGCCCCGACCCGCCGACAGTGACCGTCCAGTAACGGAGCATCGATCACATGCCGGGTGGGGGGCCAGGGCCTTCCCCTCCTTCCAGAAAATGCTAGAAAAGGCGCATTCTTCAGCGGGACAATAGGGGGATTCTGTGCGGTTTGAGTCATGGCTGTACCACCGGGGGTCAGCCGCTCGTGTGCCAGCCGGCTGCAGCGTGGAACACAGAGGTAGAACCCACAGACCCGCAGCGCCGCTACAGAGGCCCGAGACGCAGGAGCCCTGAAAGCTGAGTTCACTTTAAAGCCAAATTCCAGACTATAAATGTGCCAAACTGGAGATCAATGAGAGACTTATGACGCATCTCTGAAAGATCGTCCACTTTCTGTCCTTTAGTCTGTGTGAAAGAGCTGGGCCGAGCAGCTCTGAGTGGCTTATTTCTGTCACGATAGCGAACATTCCGACAGGAGCAAACTGCAGCGTCCAGCGGCGCTCTCAATGGCTGCTCTGTGCCGCCGTCGCCCGAGAAACAACAGGAATGCTCATCTGCTCCTGCTGCTGTCCTCAGGACAAAGACCCGATGGACCGCTGGGGGACTCGTCCGTCACAGAGGAGAGGAGAGCGGAGGAGAGTCAGACAGGCTGCTGTAGCTGCTGCCCAAACGTGGACAAACCACAGACTCGAGTTCAAGCAGGAGAAAAACAGCCACGCTCTATTTTTGCTGTTCACAGAGAATTAGAGCATAAATTTACATTTTGTTTCTATATGACAGAAATACAAACAAGCAAAATGTCAAAGGCTGAAAAGATGAAAAAAAAAAAAGAAAAGGGGCGTGTGGACAACTGTGGGCACTGATGGGAAGAGAGGGACAGATCCGTGTGGGACAGACCTTTCCTTTGTGGAAGCTGCCTCGTTGCTTCTTCATCACAGCTGGTCTTGCTTTCATTCGACTAATAATTGTTCTCCCCAGCCCTTTTTCACACTGAGATTTAAATGACTTATTTTTTAAGTTATTAAGTTATAAAAAAAAGTCCTAGATGATCATCAACCTGCCTATTTTCAGAGCCTTATCCCTTTGTTCCTCCTCTCCTCTCCTCCCCTCTCCTCCCCTCTCCTCTCCCCTCTCCTCTCCTCTTCTCTCTCCTCTCCTCTCCTCTCCTCTCCTCCCTTCTCCTCTCCCCTCTCCTCTCCTCTCCTCTCCCCTCTCCTCCACCCAGACCCCAGTCTGAGCTCTCCCACCTGTTTCTCTTCTCCTCTGTGGGAGGAAACTGTGTCACCGGGTCTGTCAGCTTTCCCCTGCAGCAGATTTAGGTTAAGACAACAGCGTGAAAAGTGACTCAGGGAATCATGAATCACGCTGTCTTGCGTTGAAATAACAAGCTCGTAAAGCTGTTGAATAACTGTTAAACTCTCGGAGGAGAAGTTGCAAGAAGAAACCGCAGGTTGGAAGCGGCTGGTGTCGAGCGCCCCCTGGTGGCCGCCCCGGGCCCGGCTCCTACTTTCCTCCCCTCACAGGGCGGGGGGGGGGGGGGGGGGGGGGGGGGGCGGGAGTGGAGACGCTGACAGCTCTTGGCACACACACACACACACTCACACACACCTGCGCTCTCCGAGCTCGGTTTCACTGCGGCTCCGGGCCGACGTGGGATGTCGAGGACCTGACCCGAGGACCCCATCATCGAAACCGGCCCAAGACATGAGCGGTAAGCCGGGAACTCCCGTCCGCTTTTCTTCTCACACTCCGGCGTTGGAACCTCGGGGAAATCGTTGACAGACCTGCCGAAGTTCCCTGGACCAGGGCAGAAGCTCGAGTTTTAAACCAGCGATCAAACACTGAATCAGTAGATCCTGGAGCAGGTTTGTTTTCCATCCTTGTTCAGCCGTGACTAGAGATGGAATCTGTCATTTATTTCGTACATTTGCCTGAGTTCCATTGAAATAAAAGCACAAAATTAAAAAATAGGATAAATTTCAATTGAAATGTGATCTCATCAAGCGTTTTTGTAACTTTTTATGATTTCCTCAAGCGATTGAAGCCTCTTTTAATGTTCAAGTTAGTCATTCTTTACATAACCAAGAGCATTTATTAATAAAAAATACACTTTTCTTACACTTTTGAGTTTTGCAACAATGTAAACTCATTTGATCTGTTTAAATAATCACATCAGCACAAGCAGATGACATTTTTCCTACATATTGGTCATTTTTGGGGGAGGCTCATCTCCTGTCTGTGTCACAATAGCGCTCTCGTTTAGGAAAGTCTCTTTTTTTTAGGTTTTTTAGGTTCAGGTAGGTATTCCGGTATTCCAATTAGTAATAGGTGTTGTTGAATAACACTAGTGGAGGGTTTAAGAGGTAACTGCATGCAAACAAAGTCTGTTAATGAGTAATGACAGAGAATCCAGAGCGCCCGGACCTGTCTCAACCTGCCGGGGCCTCCGCAGGTCCCATCGTCTGCTCTCTCATTGTTTGCCAGTAGTCGGGCCCCCAGGGGCTTCAGGCTGTTGCAGATGCAGGACTTTACGTTCTTTAGAGGGTCGACAGCAGCCGCCAGTGTGAGACGGGTCGTCTTCCTTCCTGTAATCAGAAAAAGGCGATTTGCGACTCTCGTTCTACCTCTCTGGGTATTCGTGAGCTCCTCTGTGGGGGCAGCCTGACTCACTTTCCCCCCTCGGCTCCTCTCAGCAGGGCCGAGCGAGTCTCCGGTGCCTGAGTGTGTTTTTAGGTGTGCAGGGTGAGTCATGCTGGTATTATCATTCCTGCATTCTGAGACACTGACACACACACCGAGTCCGTCCCACTGCAGTGTGTGACCCTGGGAATCACCTGACCCTGGGCTCCACACACTCACACTCCACCCTTTCTCTCTTTTTAAGGGGTCACGGTGTGGGCGGAGGAGGCGGAGGAGCTGCGCTCGTCTCCCGCCTGGTCGGAGGAGCGCTGCGAGGAGCTGTGGGATCGCGTGGAGGGCGTGCGGCACAAGCTCACGCGCATCCTCCACCCGGCCAAACTCACGCCGTACCTGCGCCAGTGCAAGGTCATCGACGAACAGGACGAGGATGAGGTGCTCAACTCCACCCAGTACCCGCTGCGCATCAGCAAGGCCGGTGAGTCCCATTATCACCACGTCCTTTCAAAATAAACTCCCACGGCCTAAATCCTCTTCATCGTCGGTGAAAGCCGACATGATCCTGAAGCGGGAGCCGGAAATCTCAGCTTCATTGTTTATTAAAACTACAAAACAACTATGTGCAGCTCAACTGATGGAACAAAACCATTTTTCTATCTCCTCTTTTTACTTTTTTTGCTCTGCTCTGCCACAGCCGCTGTACAGCTCCTTTTCACTTCCTGTTTTGTGGCAGCGTCCACGTCGGCTCTCGTTGGCTGGAGCTCTTTCTCCGCCGCCACCAGCAGACTGGATATCTGCAGGTTTGATAGCCAGCTTTGCCCCTGCGTCTCTGTGCGGCCTCCAGGCTCATTACTGGAGTCCTCGAGGTGCTTGAGCTCAGTCGCCAAGCAGATTAATCCAGGGCCAAAGGACTTGATTCAGGGCGTCTTTGACACCACAACTCGCCCTCACCCACATTGGGTGAGTCACTCATTGGTTGGTTGGTTGGGTTTAGGTTCCTCAAAGCCTCCAGTAATGAGCATGGCGACAAAACTGGGTGTCAAACCTGCAGATATCCAGTCTGCTGGTGGCGGCGTAGAAAAGAGCTGCAGCCAATCAGAGCCGACGTGGACGCTGCCGCAAATCAGGAAGTGAGATGGAGCCGTACAGCGGCTGCGGCAGAGCAGCAACAAAAATGAAACAGGAGATTGAAAAAATGGTTTGGTGGAGTGTTGGCAGAGCTTGCCAGCGGTGTAGTTCTCTCCTCTGGTTTACTGGTAATTGGGTTTTTGAGCTACATTGTTGTTTTGCTGGTGCCTGAAAAAAATTCCTCCCGAGTGTGGGAGGAGGGGGAGCCAAGGAGGGCCGAGGAAAGACATCGTGATTAAAAAATAGACTGAAGAGAATCATTTTCTGTAGCTGAGCTTCGAGTTTGAAGCCTGTGTGGTTTTTATGGTTTCCTCTGTGTTGGTTGATCACCTGCTCACGCCTCGTTTTATGGCAGATTCCAGACTTTGTTCTTCCTCTTCTGTCACATAGGTCGTTTGCTGGACATTCTGCGGGGTCAAGGCCAGCGAGGCCTCCAGGCCTTCCTGGAGTCTCTGGAGTTTTACCACCCGGAGCAGTTCACCCAGCTGACCGGAGAGCCGCCCACCCAGAGGTGCTCCCTCATCCTGGGTGAGTGTGAGCTGGGCAGCGCGAAGCTCCCGTTACCCGCCGCTGACCCCCTGCCGACGCTGCTCCTCAGATGAGGAGGGTCCGGAAGGTTTGACCCAGTTCCTGCTCCTGGAAGTGCGCAAACTGAGGGAGCAGCTGCGGAACAGCCGCGTGTGCGAGCGGCGCCTGTCCCAGCGGTGCCGGGTGGCGGAGGACGAGCGAAGCCGCGCCGAACGCAAAGCTCAGGAGCTGCGTCACGACAGGCTGCAGATGGAGAGGTACGCCCCCCTCCTCTTCCTCCACGAGCTAACCGGTAGAGTCATTCTGACAGCAGCTGTAGGCTCAACCGATGGATGAGATGGAGGAGAGCAGCGGGGCTCCGATGGAGACCACTGACCTGATTCTGGTTAACAGACTCCGTCATGACCTGGAGTCAGCGAGCCGAGAGCTGGGTAAGCTGAAGGACAGGCACCTGGAGCAGGCCGTGAAGTACTCCAGGGCCCTGGAGGAGCAGGGCAAGGCCTCCGCCCGCGAGAGAGATCTGCTGAGGCAGGTGGGTCGCCTGGCAACACCAGGGGCAAAACAACGTGGCGACACAACTTTTACTGGGAAATTACTGGGATAAAAGGTGAATCATTTCTCTTCCGGCCCCAGCCGTCCCTGTTGGAGGTGCTTCAGGAGGCAGAATGCTAAACGTGAAACTGTGTGACTGGTGCAAGAGTGAGGACGTTATCAGGAGATGTTATCCAGCCGTTGGAACGCGTTAAACACACACTCGGCTGCACAGGCTTGCCAACAAATAGCTGAAATAGCTGTGGTCAGCGCGTTAATGCGTCTATATTACAGACTTCTGTTGATCTCGTATCAAATCCACAGTCTCAGATAGGAAAATGCGCCGTTATGTGCGTGGGGCCATTTTCTTTGAACCGTGTGTGTTGTTCTAATAATGATTCAGAAAATGCTTCTGATCTGAGTTCAGGTGGAGGAGCTGAGGTCCAGGCTGACGGGGGCAGAGGAGCCTAATACGCCAACAAAAAGCAACAGCCCGCGTCCCAACGGTATCAGCGGGTCGCCACCGGCACCGCCGCAGAAGCCGTCACACCGCGCGGAGGTTCAGAGCGACGTGGGTAAAGGGACCGAAAGGAGGGAGTCAAACGTCTCCAACGGAGTCATAGTACGTCTGCGGAGTGGACACATTTAAAATGGATGCTCGGGTCCTACTAGCGCTCTTGTTGTGTTTCACTTGAGGCGTTGATGGACATCCTGCAGCAGGACCGCAGGGAGTCTGCGGAACAGAGGCAGGAACTGTGTGACATCATCACCAGGCTCCAGGGGGACCTGCAGAGCACCGAGGAGCAGAGGGACAAGGTGGGTCCTCCGTCAGAAGTCCTCTCCACATTTGTGTCCACATTTAATGCCGCTTGTGTGCGGTTTTTTTTGGACAACTCTGTAGCTGGAGGCGCAGTGTGAGCAGCTCCAGCTGAAGGTGAGAACTCTCCACCTGGACTGGGAGACGGAGCAGAAGCGAAGCATGTCCTATTTCAACCAGATTATGGAACTGGAGAAGGAAAGAGACCAGGTTGGTGCAGACGCAGTGTCACGTTGAATAGCCTTCCTTTTTTCCACACAGAACACGCTAACGCCCCAGCCTCTTCTCTTTTTCCACTGTTGTCTTTTCAACAGGCTCTGCGCAGTCGAGACAGCCTGCAGCTGGAGTACACCGACTGTCTGCTGGATAAGAACCGTCTGCGGAAGCACATCGCGGAGCTTCAGGCCAGTCTGGAGCAGCAGCAGAGGGAGCTGGAGAGGGAGAGGGAGAGGAGCTCGGAGCAGATGAAGCACAGCAGCCCCTGTCTGAACTGTGTGAGTTAACCCACCGGGAGTCCATTTCCACGCAGGTGTGTGTGTACCGATCCCTGTCTCCCTGTTCCAGTCCCACCTGTCCCTGTGCAGCGAGGACCAGTGTTATGGCCCCTGCTGCTCCCCAGACCTGAACCTGAAAGCCCAGGTCAACAGCAGCCGTTTGCTACTACGAAAGGTAGAGGATTCGGGCCTGATATCATTTGTTATTTTTCTTTTTTTGTGTGCTGTTATAACATGTGGGGGGAATGTATCTGTTTGTATTTGCTCAGCCAGGCTCTTGTGTAGGGCCAAAGCAGAGGCGCTGAGGTAGATTAGGCAACTTTTGGCATGTTGGTACCTGCACAGCGCCTCATCACTTGCTCTCTTTGTTTTGTTGCCACGCAGGCGTCCTCTGGAGGTCAAAACAATGACAACTCGGAGGGTAAGTCCAGCACGCTGACAGAAAAGAATAAATACTGGTGTGTAAGTGCTCACAGCCAATGAGTTTTTTAAATATCTTTATTTTCATAGAGTCTCCCTCCAATTCTGATGAAAATCTCATATTTGTGAGTATCACACTTCTGCTTCTAAGATAGAGCTGGAATTAGTTTGTTTGTACGTGCGTTTTGTTCTTTAACTGCAGCCAGAAGACAACGCAAAGGAAATAAACAGGCTCTCCACGTTCCCATTTCCTCCATGCATGAACTCCATCAACCGGCGGTTCAACGCAGAGTGAGAACCGCCACCACGCTCCCATAAACCCAAACATTACCGATTCTGCCCCGCACAAACTGTAAAGTCTTGCTTTGCCGCTTTCTGAAGGTTTGACTTGGATTCCTGGGGCAGTGATGAAAATGACAACATTCCAGGTGATGTTCCTGTGCGCTGTTCTCCGAGCAGCCGGCTGTGCTCGTATTCACCTGACTGTGGTGTTTCCAGTGGAACAGAGTGAACCCTCCCTCTGGGATTCCTGCAACTCCCTCAACTCGGACCTCTTCCCACCTGACCTGGTCCACATGCCCCAGGTCTCTTCACCTGGGCCCACCTCCAAAGATCCCAGGTAGATGGATTTTCCCCCCGACCCCTCGGAGGCCTCCTGTTTCTGTCGCCTCATCCCCATACCTTTCAGGGTTCCTACTTCAAGCCCACCCACCTCGCCCAAGCAAAGACGGGCCAGCCTGGCTGACGACATCACAGTGGTTGGAGGAAACAGAACCGGAATCTTCGTCAGCCGCGTGAGAGCCGGGTCCCTGGCAGAGCAGTGTGGTCTGAAGGAGGGCAGCGAGCTGCTGGAGGTGTGTGTCGTCACCGCCCACCTTTCAGGTTCTGTCTGCGGATGCGTTTGAGGGTGGAAAATGCTGTATTTCTCTGGCGGTTGTTCAGCTGGAGCGGGTTCTGTTCGGCGGAGGGAGCGTGGTGCTGAGCCAGTGCACCGCTGAAGTGGCCCACTTTTCCCTTCAGTGGTGGACCGAGCCATCGGCCCTCAAACACCAGAGCAACCCACAGGGTGAGAACAACCTTCGGGTTCATAGACCCAAAGGCGATAAAAGCCCCTGGAAGTATCGCGTGATGTTCTACGAGCCGCCCCCTCTCTCTGTTCTGCCCTCAGCATACTCCAGACTCTGCTCTGAGCTGTCAGAACCCAGTTTCATGGGTTCTGACTCCTTCTATGTGCGAGTTAATCTCAACATAGAGCCGCACGATGAGCCACTGTCTCTGGGCGTGTCCTGTGACGACATCATCCACGTCACCGACACCAGGTACAAGGGGAAGTACCAGTGGCACTGCTCGGTGGTGGACCCACACACGGCCAAGCCCCTGCAGACAGGGACCATGCCCAACTACAACAGGTTAGATCTGGGTTTTACACCTCTCATCCAAATGGAGATTGTGTTGGTTTGCACTGAAGTGGTGTGTGTGTTATGTTGCGTTCAAGTCACTCCATTGTGTCTGTACAATTCATTTGGAGCACTTGGCTTTCCTCAGGGCGCAGCAGATGTTGCTGGTCAGGCTACAGAAGATGGCGCTAGAGCAGAAGGACTTCAGGAAGAAGGTGGGTAGACCGCTCCGGCTGAAACACACCAGCGTTAGCGCTAACGGACACTTCTGGACTCTCCCTCTTTCTCTGCAGTTTTTGAAGAAACCGTTGACTCGGGTCAGGCTGGTCAAAGCGGTGGAACCAAGCTGCCGTGGCATTGGTTCCTCACAGGCTGTCGTTTACACTCTCAGCAGACGTAAGTTCCTAGCCTCGACACAAACACGCAGTCGGTCCAATGAAATGAAGAATTCACCCCAATGCGTCTGCTTGACCGTCCCTGAAGGTCACGAGGAGCACTTGATCCCATACAGTGTGGTGCAGCCAGTGCACGTTCAGACAAAGAGGCCCGTCATCTTCTCTCCCTCCATCCTTTCTCGTGGCCTCATAGAAAGGTTGCTGCAACCTGCAGAGTCTGGCCTAAAGTTCGACACCTGCTTGCCCGGTACGTGCACAGCGGTCACGCTTTATTAGTCACTGGACCTCCAAACAACACCGGGGGGGGGGGGGAAAGTTTTTTTCTGTTGCTCCCACCTGAATGGAGCTGCAATCTACTTCCTGTGGTTTGCAGAACCTATTCTGGCTTCAGAGAGACGGGACAAGACAGTGTTCTTGCTGGATTCCTGCAGCCCAGAGAACACTCAGGGCATACGCCTGCAGTCCATACAGGAGGTCATTGGCCAGGTAAAGACCATAAACCATCGGCGTGTACGGCCTTCTGGAAGGGTTCCGTGGTTTGTCTTAATATAAAACAAAAAGACAAAGACTACTTTTTATTATAACAATAATGAAAGTACTGCTCCTGGTTGAAAAGAAGCCTCTTTTCCCTGTCCCAGGACAAGCACTGCCTGCTGGAGTTGGGTCTGCCCAGTGTTGAGGGACTATTACGACATGGGATTTACCCTATTGTAGTCCATATCCGGCCTAAGACCAAAAAGCACAAGAAGCTGAGGTATGTGTTCCCACTCAATGTGATCACCCTTGAAAGGTTTTCATGGCCACGCAAAGATTCTCTATTCATTTATCTTCCTCGTTGCATTGGCGCAAGCGGTGCTCGGTGGTGCGGCCTGTGGTCAATGATCCTTTCTGCGTTTGTAACAGGAAGTTCTTCCCAAGGTGTGGCGAGGAAGGCATGATGGAAGAGGTGTGTCAGGCCGAGGAGCTGCAGCTGGAGACCCTGCCCCTGCTTTATTTCACCCTGGAACCTGGCACCTGGAGCTGCACCGACGAGCTGCTGGCAGCCATATGCAATGCCATCCACAGCCAGCAGAGGGCGGTGGCCTGGGTTGAACTGGACAGGCTCCAGTAGGATGAACAAAGATGGAGGTTCCATCAGCCTGGGTCATCAGATCCGTTCCATCAGCCTGGGTCATCAGATCCACCTCTGGATGTGTGCTAACCCCAATCCCAGAGAGGCAGGAATAATTAGAAATATACAGTATATGCATCTAGTGCAAAGCCAAGCTGGACTGGCAACAGTAAACGTGAAAAAGAACAGAAAATAGATATTTAATGGACCATAAATGACACTTTGAGCCTGTGTTTACTCTTTTATCTTCAGTTGTAAACAAATAATAATGATAATAATTATAAATGCGACTGAATGGGAGGAAAAATCCTCCCAGATACTGTTTTTTATACTATGAATGTTACCAAATGTTGCTTTTCTTCGATTTCAAACTACACATACGTCAAAGTATAGATGACTGACAGTCCTGCCGTACCGTGATAAGAGCAATGAAATAAAGTTTTGCATGACATTTTACAGAACTGATTATGTGAAGAGTTTTTATGTTTTAGGTTTGACCATCTTGGCTGGTGTTTAGTTGACTACAACTTGCAGCAGAAGCTGGAAAGCTGATTAACCCAAGCCACAGCTGAACCGACTGGACAGACGCCGTTTGAGACCCGGCAATGAAATTCTCTGTGTTTGAAAAATGTCTGAAGTTGCTCAAGAGGCCTTGGAGTGTTTTGTATCTTACACCCAGTAATGCACTATATAATTTCCAGAACTGGGTGATTTTGCTTGTTTTTCAAGCAGGTGATTGTGTTTAATGTGATTCTAAACACTGATGGGATTTTTTAAAACTATTCTTATGTGAGATAATCCAAAGGCATTGGCCCAATTTATTGCAACACTGTAACCCTCTTAGGGTTTCCACATCCAATGGGATACTCTGATGATCACTGATCTACATTAAGCAGTTTTACCTACCCACTGACAAAATATGTCCTCACTAACACTGCTTTTCGTTGGGGGAAGCTATACTGCATTCCCATATCTCAGTGGCTGCGAATCCTAACTGTTTTAATTGCAGAAATATGTCTTCTTTTGCCAACAGTGTGCAGCTGCAGGCGCTCCGCTCCGGAGCGTCTTGCTCTGACGCCATATTGCTGCCCTCTGCTGCCCTCTGCCGCCCCCTGCCGGGCAGAGCGGGGACCGCCGCGCTCCTCCTCCCCTCTGTGATCAACAACCAGCGGTGATATCATATGCTGGCTAAACCTCACACTGAAGCAAAATGGCCGATAGTAAACTAACAGCGTCCAACAGTGATCAAGGGGATGCGTATTTTTTCTCCACAGCCTGAGGAATGCGGTAGCTCGAAAAAGGATTCACGACTTTTGTGATTTTTTACGACAAACATTTTGCCTGCCGGTGATGTCATTTATTCGGCAAAGCCTTGGAAGCCTCGAAGAAATAGCTCGCTAGGCTAGCACTGCTAGCCTGCTAGCGGTAGGTCTGCAAGTATTTTGGCACAGAAGCACTTTATGTCCGATCTTATTTCCCTGGTAAGTGATCGTCAGCGTTGATGGTTGTTACAGCGGTTTGAAAGCGGTAGTTGTTTTCGCCCTCGCTTCGCCAACAAGCCGGGGTTTCGGCTCCAGAAGAGCTTCGCTTGTTTGGCGTTGCAACCACGGAGAAACGTCACAGAAGTTCGTCGTTTATTTCGTCCTCGACTCTGGTCCTAAGTGCAGCAGGAACCTGCCGCCACCTCCTTCTTCCACTTGTCGGCGATGCCGGAAAGTTTTAAATCGTTAAGCGTCAACCGTGTGTGTGAGGAACGGACGCGTATCGAACGACCAGCGCTTGTCGGGGCTGAGAGTCGCGGTGCCCGACGCTGGTGCGTCACCGTCGGACAGGAGAGCGCCATTACCCCCCTTCCCCCCGCCGGCCCTCCGGCTCCTGGCTCCTGGCTCCGCTCCCCCCGCTGCTATCAGGGGGACTCGGAGCAGATAACGCAGCTCCGACGATCCCCGTTGTGTCTGGAGGAGCCGTTTTTAGCACATTTGTTGCCATTGAACAGTTGTGTTTATGTTTGCACGACGCACGCGCGCTGATCGCTCTGCGTGTTGGTGCGTTTCTGTCGTTTTCCACCTGTGTTTACGGCTCTGGGTGACACGTTGCACACTAAAAGAGCAGAGCTTGGCCTTGAACCTTGGAAGACCAGGGGCCAAAGTCCCCCAGGGTCTATGAATAGAACAGCTGCTTCCTGAGACCCCGAAAAATGTCCGAACCTCACGGTTAAGCTGAATTCTGACAGGATGCAATAATAATAACATGATACTTTGCTGCTGGCATGAAATGATATTTGACATGATGATTATCTGAAGGCTGTTACTGCACCTTTGACTATTATGAGCAATTATGCATTTTATTTTTGACTTCCTAATTGCAAGTGAAGCTTTTGTAGTTCCACTTGAGTCCGTATTGTGTAGTTGTGGCTGCACAAGTGTAACAGCACTTCTGATACTCTGTTTTGTGGAGACCTCCGCTTGTCTGCTGGTTAGAATTGCAATTGTTTACTGGTATGAATAATGCATAGATGGGATAAGCTACCGAGGACTGCTGTCAAGCTGTCTGACTTTGGACAGGACTTAATTAATATTAATTAAAAGGTTTATGTCTGTGGAATGAACGTGCCTGAGCTACTCATTTTATTGCATTAAAGTTCCCAATATAACACTGAAAAGAACGTCCCATATCACTAGTAAGTGCAATAATGGGCCGTTCATCCACATATGTAGTGAAGCACCAGTAGTAGCAAATCAGTGACTGTATTTGTTTTCTTTTTTCCCCACAGACCAGGGAATCAGGAAAGGGAGCAGTAGTTCATGGAAGACAAGAAAAAGAAGAAAGACGATAAAAAGAAAAAGGAGATTTCTCAGAAGGTATCAGTCTGCGCTTTTCCGCGCTAGATGCCATATTATTGTGTTTTTTTCTAGGAGTAAACTCTCCTTTTTTCCTGCCTGTGACCTTTTTCTTCTTTCTATTTTAGGTGTCAGAGCAGAAAATCAAAGGTATGCTGCTGAAACACACCTTCATATCATACTCTCAAATTCAATTCCAGGAATTCCTTTACGCGTTAGAATATCCCAACCAGCCTACAGCTGATTATTAATCAGACACGCATCTACGTGACATATTCACCTTGATGCGTGTTTTTTTAATTATTCTTATTTGTGCGTTCCAGTGATAGACACAAGCTGTTCCCAGCCGCTTGCCACCCCAGGCTCAGTGTCCCCCAGCCCTGGCCCTGCTACCCCCTCGTCCCCCACTCCTGGTGCAGCCGGTGTTTCTGCACAAGTTCCTCCTTGTGGTGGGAACAATGCAAAGCAGTGGACTGCTGTGGCCAACGGACAGCCCTCCTCCCAGACTTCCCAGACTTCCCAGCAGCAGCAGCAGCAGCAGCAACGGTACATGTCTAGAGAGGTTCCACCGAGGTTTCGCTCCCAGCAGGACCATAAAGTGCTACTGAAGAGGGGCCAGCCGCCGCTGTCCTCAATGCTGCTTGGAGGAGGTGGAGAAGGGGAAGAAGGTGCGGGAGGAAATGGAGCAGGCAGGAGCTGTGTTGCCACCCCTCCTCTTCCTTCACCGGGAACAGATAATCTCATGGGGAGTGCAGCCGAGGGCAAAGGTGGGTTGA
>CAAE01009046.1:6613-18088 GCA_000180735.1 Tetraodon nigroviridis | reverse complement strand
CCTCCCAGAGGGGCAAACCCGGTCAACGGGACACCGATCAGCCAAGCCACAAGACCACAACCCGCCAGACTGCCCACACATCAGACAATTTGTAGTCAAGACGATCGCCGGGCGGATAGCCGACACCTGAGCACGCACGGCTCCCAGAAACTCCCCCGGGCCCCCAACGAGAAGAGAACCGGCGGAGGGAGCCGGCAACAGGTCACTGAGTGCTGTGAGTTTTTGTTTTTTTCTTTTTCTTTTTGCATCAAGACTTTTACATTTGTCTTTAAGTGTGTAGAAAAAAAAGCAACGCATGCACAGGCACACACGCACACACGCAAGAGAAGACGGAAAGGCTATCTGCAGAAGAAAACTAATCAGTGTGTGTGAGATAAGAAAGCAGCCTTTATGGTGTATGGTAATCAGCCCCAACCTGCCACCAACATGCATAATCACCAGGACTGATTCACATGATTGATGAAATATAGGTCTGTGGAATCTAAGCTGCTTTTGTGATCACCCCCATTTTTACCTCTCCCTTCCTTCCCTTTCTCTCAGTCTTTTTTTTTTTTTTTTTTGGTCTTGTTTCACCTCTCTGTCTTACTAAGTATCTTTCCTCTGCTCTTCAGCTGCCAAAGATGTTTGGAATACGTACAAACAAGAAATTACACACACACACAGCAGGGTGCATTTTGAAAGCACACGTGCATGCGCATGCACAGACACAGATGCTGTACATATTTTTCTCTCAGTATTAGCATGCATGAGAGATGCACGAGAACAGCAGCATCTGAAGAGGAATATGAAATGAGACGGAAAGAAAAATAGTAAGAGTAAAGGAAGATACATATTAATTGTTCTGAGAGAGAGGCAGGGAGGGAGGCGCTGGCTGGATTAGAGGGGGAATGTGGTGACCGATGGCAGAAGATGGATTGATGCTTAGCAGAGCTCTTGTCTCATTTTCATTAATCAGAGAACCGAAGCAGAATCCACAACTAGTGCACAATAAAGAAACGCAGGCTGCGGACGGGGCAGCATAAGTGGCAGCTTTGGACCCAGTTTACTGGCTTGAGGATCCACCACAGGCCACAGCTGGAGGTGGAGCCAGGAGCTCCCACAAAACTACTGCTGATAGTGTGGATCTACCCCAGCACCCACCCTCCTCGCTAACATCTACACGAGTGATCAGCTGAGAGACCCTTACAGACCCTTTTGCCTCCCAAATAAGCTTTCATACCAGATGATGAGGTCCCTGCTGTTTTATCCACTTTTAGCTGAGTAGTTGTTTGTCTGCTTATTGCACCGGTTACAACAGCAGGTCTCTGTGGTATAGTATCAACACTCATGTTCTGTTTTCTCTCACTCCAGCCAAAGACTGTCCTCTGACAGTTTTTCACATTTGAGTTGAGGTCTGAACTTTGAGGTTGCCAGTGTCTCAGTGTCATTATCCCAGCAGCTTCTGCTAATTTTTTTATTTTAATGGGCAATTTAACAAAAACAATCAAATATTCTCATGCTAGCTTTGGTCACCACTTTATAACTGCTGAAAGACAAAGCTGTGGTTTATTTATTTTTTTAAATGGAGCTGCCCCTCTCTCACTCTGCTTGTGTTTCTGAACTTGTATGAACGTCCACGTGGAAGGGTCAGCGTCAGGCACTGGACGTTAATGTATGACTTCAGATAATTCACAGGGAGCGGTGGGACAGACGCATCATGGGGAGACAGTTGGGACTAGAACTGATTTCATCTGAGAAAAGGCATCGGGGAAAGGCGGGGGCTGAGACTGAGGGTAAGATTAAGAGTGGGGTTGAGGCTGGTGAATTAGGGCCCCCAGCCTCAGGGTGCTATTACACATCTATAATGAGAAACAGAGAAGCGGCAACGGTGGTGTTGGTGGTGGTGGTGGGGGGTGGGGGTGGGGGGCACGTCTTTGCACGTTTGCACACTTTAGATTAAATATGCACAATTCCCATGCAAAATGGACGAGGAACGGCTAGGCCCGGCGCTGCCGTCTAATCCCCGGAGCTGGAGTTGTTTCAGCCAGGGTTAACAGGCTCATCAGTCAACACGGGCCGCTTAGCACAGGACATCAGGGCCATTTGCAGGTTTAAGTGTTTGTGATTGCCTCTGTTTTCTGGCTACACCAGCAAACGCTCCCGCTGCAAGGACAGGCAGATGGACAGACAGACAAACAGAGAGTCCAAACCCATTTTTCTTTTCTTTTCCTTTGTGTGTTGTGTACCAGTCTACACGCGGGCGTGCCTGCGCTTTGTTCCTTGTCTGCTTGTAGCATCGTCAGCGTCCATCCACTCTCCAGCTTCATCACAAACCATTTGCATTTCACAGCCGGGGGGTTGACTTCTATCACCAACACACGGCTGTACGAGAGGGCTGTCATGTTTCTCAAGTATGTCGGCGCGCGCACCGTGTACTCGGCTATTTGACAGCACACAGACATCCGCGGCACATACTGTATTTCATGAGGTAAAAAAAAAAAGGTGATGGGGGCAAAAAAGAAAGTTGCAGCTAGGTACTGCAGATGAAGGGGATAGAACAAGTGCAATAAACAAGACAGTGGGGGAAAGATAGAGTGATGGCAGGAGATAGAGGTAGGCAGTGATTATACCGCACTACATACTGTATGGTTCACTAGAGCATGTCTGCAGAGGGACAGGCGCTCCATTAAAAGCACACACATCCTTATCCTGCTTGTCTGCCTGTTTTCCCTTACATCCATGTCCACATGCTGGGAAAAACCTGAAAAACAATCTCCCATCTCTCACAACTGTCCACAACCAGACTTTCTTTTTCTCTATTTTACCGGACGGTGTTTTGAATGTCCCGCTTCAGCCATACGGAACATCATTTTAAATGCTGCGATCATCAAAATTTATTTGAGGAATAGTTTGACTTTAAACCAATGCCGGTGGTTTGGCTGTTTCTGGCTCGTGACCAGGTCTCATCTCTGGGAGGCCTGAAGATTAATTTTAGGTTTAACGGAACAAGTCTTGACATCCGAGCTGTTGATGCTCCAATGACAATATCATTTTATTTACTGAGATGAAACAGCAGCTTGACACAAAGTCAAATGATAAAAATGGATGAAAATTACCCCGAGGTGCCCCAAGTTAATCTCATGACAGCTTTTGACACAGATAATACAATCTACTGTTGTTCATTACCTTAAATCACATCAAAAATACGATCATCATTTAATTGAGACTCTGCGTAATCTGACGCCCGCATACGCTTGACCTTTCCCGTTGCTCCGTGTGCCGGCCTCACGGAAAGAAATTCCACGGTAATGGAAACATTGCGTCAGGTTAATTGATAAATCTGGGGTCCCGGGTAGGAAGCAGTATGGCAGTGGGAATGCTTTATGGCTGTGCAGATGAACGGGCTGCAGAGTTTTACACACCCTGTAAAATGGTTATGGAGAATTAGCGATTCTTCCTGCCCACCACTGTAACCCGGACACTAATGCAGCACAGCCGGAGAGATGAATGGACACGATAATATAGGAAATACATACACAGATGGACACACTTGAAAGGTTGATGCATATGAGTTCACACATTTGGTGCCCCGGCCCCTCCTAATTCCACTGTCCTGGCTCACTTTAGGAATTAATTGCTAATGAATACTGGTCGCATCAAAAACTCCCCCTGTAAGTCGGTTGTGTACATCAGGGTAATGCATTACGGCTGAGACCATTAACAATGAACTCGTGTCTGGATTTGTGTGGAACATATTCTTCCTTGGCATTGCCTGAAGCTTTGCTGCAGAAAAGAGAACAATAAAGCTACGGCCCGCCGGTGGAAGGTGAGGATGCAGCGTGTGCTCTACTTGGTGAAAAAAAGTGGGGTGTGCGTTTGTGTGTGTGAAGACAGTATTTAGGATAGTACAGGGACAACATGAAAGTGGACGTGTATGTGCATTTATGCGTGCATGGGATTATATAGGCGTCTGTGTCCAGCCGGGGCACGTTCTGGTGCATATTAGTGTTTTGTTTTCTTTTGGAACCTTGTGATGGGTGTCAATCTAATGCAAGGGGAAGGAAAGGCTTGGAGCGTAGACAGACACAGACGTGACCACTCACTGCAATGTGCTTGATTAGCACGTAGCATCCTAATTAGTTATCCTCTGTGGTTGCAGGCAGTACCACTGGTGACAAGGCACAATCACAAAGTTAGCATGAACAGACAGGGCTTTCCCAGATCTGCATTTTAAATTAATTACTGGTGGGTTTAGCTGCTTCACAAGCTAAAAAAAAAAAAAAAAAACCTTCACATACGCTGCCTGGTATTTCTTAGCACTCTTCGGGCATTGTGAAATTGGGGAACCTAGGAAGTGGAGACAAGGACACATGGGAGAAAGGGCAACCATTGTAGAGCACCCTGTGGCCTAAGCTGTGAAAGATGAGTTCATGTAGAGGTGTATTTCCTTGTTGTGTGTGTCCTGACAGACAGGGTTACATTTGCATTGATAGACTTTGTGACTGCGACACAGATGGCCGTGGTAAATAAAGGTCTGGGAGGTGAACTCGGGGTGATCACTGTGCTTTACTGCCAGGAGCTGTGATGGTCAAGCCAGAGAGCTGCAGTTCTAAAATAAAAAACAAAATGGGCTATGCTAATGATGAGCCTTCAAAAAAAAAAAAAAAAACCGGCACAGACGCGTCCGTGGAGGGCGGAACACGCGGCGCGCAGGGGCAAAGGCGGGAACCGAGGAAGGTGAGACAAGGACACAGGGGAGAAAGGGCAACCAGGGGAGAGCACCCGGGGGCCGAATCGGGGAAAGAGGAGGGCAGGGAGAGGGGGAGGGCCGGGGGGGGGGGGGCCGGACAGACAGGGGGACAGGGGCAGTGATAGACTTTGTGACTGCGACACAGATGGCCGTGGTAAATAAAGGTCTGGGAGGTGAACTCGGGGTGATCACTGTGCTTTACTGCCAGGAGCTGTGATGGTCAAGCCAGAGAGCTGCAGTTCTAAAATAAAAAACAAAATGGGCTATGCTAATGATGAGCCTTCAGGCTTTACAGCGGGCTAGAACAAGGCCTTGGCTGATGATTACAAACAGGACTAGGTAATGTGGCAGCGGCTGGGTGAGAGGGCTGCGGCTGGAGTTTGAAAATAATTAGGGGCATGGCTGGATAGAAAAAGTGGCTGCGGGGAGGATGGCTGGGCACGGCATGAAGATGATGAGTACCAGGGTTGAGCTGTCCACTCCATTGGCCCTCTGAGCTGTGACAAGAAGCTCTGCTGGCCACTGCTGTAGCTAGGGGTGATGCCAGCGATAGGACCAATGCACTAATGACCACATGGCGAGAGAAGAAAGAGAGAGAGCAAACAGAGGTGGAGGGAGTAAGAGAGAAAATGAGCGTCATCCAGGCAGAAGAAAAGGGAGGAAATGTGTCTAATGAGCTCAGAGTGACAGGACTAAGCTGAAAGCAGCTGGTGTTATCTTCATCTTCATCAGCAACCTCCAGTATTGCAGTGTTAGTAAAGAGTCAAAACCTTAACAGGTCAGAACATGATAAAAAATAAATCAGCACAATATCAGGATCAAATCTGGACTCTAACAAACCACCCTTGGCCCTCTTCACAGTCTCATCCTCTGCTGCATCTTCCAAAATGTGACTATTCCTTTCAGCAGCAATTACAAATGTGCTCAGACAGCTGTGAAATTGTTTAATGTTAATAGGATGTATGTAATGAAAACAACTGGAGGAAATACATTAAGATCATTTATACATTGTACTAACAAACTATATTTTCCAGCAAAAACAGCTAGTACTGTAGAACGTTTCAAGCATTCCATTTATAAAACTAGGCGAAAGCATTGTTATCACACTGAAGTTAAAGTTGGACTTTTGGATTAAAATATCAATAGAAGCCATTGTTTCCCTTTTCAACCAGCAAGATCTATTATTCAGAATTTCACAAATACACACTGATGCGATAACCAAAATCAGCCCCCTACTGTCAGCTGTAGGAGACCACGTTTACCCGCCCACTCACTCTCCATACTTATCTATCTCCACTTCCCCAGGCCGTATTAGTTCATTCCCCCATCGCCACTTTCTCCTTCTTCCCTCGCTCCTCTCCCTTTCGCTTGCTTCACTCCTTGTTTCCAGGCAATTGGGTCTGGGTGCTGCCGGTGGAGGGTAAGAGGTTTGGGTGGGGCTGCTGGGGACTTGCTGTGTGTGTGTGCGTGTTTGCGTGCACGTAGGTGTGCGTAGGTGCTGGGAAGTGAGCTAATAAAGGACGGTGATCCATGAAAGGCCTTGAGCAAAGACACAGTCAATTACCTAATGCCTGGACCAGACCGCAGGCTCTGCACACACACATACGCGCGCGCACACACACACGTTCTGTAACAGAATCAGACACACAACCAAGCATGCACCTCATTTACGTATACATGGAGAGGGGGCAGCAGAGGGCAGAGCTGGGAATAGTGTCTATGTGTGTGGGTGGGTGTGCATATGTGCATGATGGAGAGCGGCGATTTATTAAATTGCTGTCACTTTTGACAAATTTGTGCAACTCAAGTTGAAAGGGTTAGGCTGCACTGCTTCACGGCTCCTTCTCTGTTCTAGTAGAGGAGAAAAATATCTTTTAGATTTGAATTTAGCCAGTTCAAAGAACATGAGTCTGCCCTCGGCCTGCATGGGTTGACAAAGGTGAGAAGACCTGGTCTCTTGTTCAAACTCAGGACTGGAGATTAAGTGTGTGATCAATTTATAGTTTGAACTACTCTTTTTTTTTTTTTTTAAATTCTGTACCAGATAGGGCTACAACACATTGGCAGGACGAGCGTGTAGCTTAATTTAATAAGAATCCCCTTTGACCCCAAATCAGAGTTTAATGGTGACAATAACAGTAGTAATTGTATTTGTGTTTTCCCATTTAACACTATTATTGACAGATCTTAAAACCGTTTCTCTGGTTTTTACAGACTCAGTATTTAAATACGGATATAAGAGTTTGTTTTCACAAACAACGCTCACAGTCATTTAATTTGAATGAGGAAGTTTTCAGCGAAATGAAAAGTGGGTGGTCTTTTTTACCATGGTCAGAAAGAGACTATGAAACAGATCAAACAAGTGGTTAATAACGCCACTTCACACATGCTCACGCGACTGGATTAGCCCGTGAGTGCTAATGAGGATAGACAAGTGTTTTAGCAAAGACTGACACAATTCCTGCTTTAAATGAAGATAAGCCTGGAAATAAAGCAGGGAGAAGGTGTTTATTATGAACTCACACTCAAGGCTGTAGTAAAATAATCTTCTGGCTGAGGTCCCTTAGTTTGCATAATAGGCATGTGGCAATTTGCTACCTAATAGTCCATGAATTTGTTTGTGACACAATATACATATGTGTCCACTCATGTCTGTTTCTTGGTATATATGACATTTAAAAATGACATAATCAAGAAAAACCTTTTCCAGAAACACTTCTGGTTCACATGCAGGTCATTTGAAGCGCATCAGTGTTTTTCTGCATAAGTATTTTCTGTGTGCGTGTGTTCTGTGTATTCTCATAGTCCATGGCTGAGACGTCCAGCTGCAGTAGCGAAGAGGTCTGCAGATGCAACCGTGCCTCCTCCAGGCTCTCTCTCTGAACAGAGCCTGGAGGAGGCACGGCAATGTGCACATTCTAGGATCAGATAATGATCACTCTATGATGCTGTTTCAGATGCACACCTCCTTTAGATGATCCCTCTGCCGTACGTAGTGATGGAGGGACAGATAGATCTTCTTACTGCCCAGAGACCTGTTCTAGGTGAGGGCTCCAGCACTTTAATGGTCAGTTCCTACAACAAATTTTTTTGGTGTGGCCCCATCACTGAGACCACACGGGGGGTGATTATGCCTGACAACACTCCTACTGGGATAAGACATTAAAATTCTCCTGTCTGAAATTTTTGCTGATAATTAAAATGATTCTAATGTCACAGTAAATTTGTCCTTTTTTTTGTAGAAAAACCTGTGAGAATATGCTTGTGAAAAATGTTCAACTGGACAGACGTTCTAGGTGCGAGCAGAAAAAAGAGAGTGAAAAGGGAGGGCAGTTACTGGTGAAGCTGGTGAGATCACAGCATTGGTAGAATTATTCTTTCTTACTGCATAAAAATGAACTCCGCTAAAACTCCTCCAGTCAAGTTTGCAGCCCAGAAGGGAATGAGGAAAGGCCTAAGATCCATCCTGCTTTCTGTCTTTAATTTCATCTGTCAGCATGTCTGAAACTTTGACGAGTGGTCTGTCAATTTCATTCACTGCACATCTTCTTGACATTGCGAGTCCTACCCTGCAGTGATGGCTTCCTGATGTCTGCTGACATATAAAAGTTACACAGAAACTTGGCTTTTAGCAGTAGATTTTAGCAGTTCATTATTTTTTGTATGACTTCATCCTCTATTTTGGAAAAAAGACAACGTGAACATTATTTTTGTAGTCCAGCAGCATGTCTTGCGTGTTTGTTTCCTTTACATAGTTTATTATGTGCGTAAATCTGAAGTGCAAGTGCACCATGGAGTTTAGCTTAATTGTTGCTTTGTTTGAAGTGACCTTCAGTTGTATAAAACAGAAGGAATGCAGACCCTGTCCTTGCTCTCCTATCTCCACGGGATCAGTGGCCTGGCCTGACCACTTCCACAGCCAGTACCACAACCTTATCCATCACCACCAGATAGTAATCACACCGGGGATGTGGAGGGTGAGGGGGTAAGAGCAGCAGGGGGAGAGTTCTGCACCATTGAAACATGCACACAAAACACAGAAACAGAGGCCCAGATGGAAAAAACACATAATTTCTTCAGGTGATCACCAGGATTCCACACTAGCGTGAGTCTGATACAGTGATACTGGTGATGATTAAGATGAAGATGATGATGCTCGATTTTTTTTACCTGTAAAGTTCAAGTAACATCCTTTGCATTAATATTCTTCAACACATGTTTGTACATAAACAGCAAATTCTGAAGACATCTATATAGATACATTAGAACATTAGACACACAGGCCACTTAAACACAGAGTACTCACTGAAAGACAGACATTAAGTGTCTCTCTTCAGTGGCCCCCAGGAGAGCTGTCAGCCATGTTTTAATGATGTCATTCTCTTTTAAAAGGAGTTTTAAAGGATCTCCTCATTCATCAACATCTTTAGTGAGACTAGAAGGTGAGGAAGGAATAAGACTAAGACAACTCTGTGCATTCTGTGTCTCTTTATTATGTATATTTATACTTTTCATGCCGAACCTCTTTGTCTTTTTTAGATTTCTGCCTACTGTTGGTTCTCTTTCACTGGTTTATCATGGGCACGGCCTTGTTGGCTTTTCCCTGCTAACAATAGGTGGTAGTATGGGCTTTGAGTACGAACATGTTCCAGTGACCAACGAGGATCCAAGAGTCTCAGCGCTGCTGGGGGCTGAAGCGCCAGCCACGCTGGAGAGAGAGGTCCTGGCCCTGTGGGCCGCGCTGGTGGGAGTTTGGTATTTGACCTGCCTTAGCAGTTGCTCCATCTCATGAGGGACGGGTCTGAATGGAGAGTTGAAAATCCCTGGGCGCTAGAGAGAAACAAGGGAGGAGGGAAAGGTTAACCTTGCACCGCAGACAGAGCGATAGATTTAAAGGCAGAAACACTAGAGATGATGTATAGGATGTATGCGCATTTTTTGATCATGATTGATTAATTTAGTAAGTAACACCTCATCATCATCATCATAAATACACTACTCAATTTTAACCCTTTGGTGTTCATGCAAAACCATTTTTCACTTCTTCCGAACGGTGATGGCGCAGACCTCAGGGTTCTGAGGTAGATGTTTTGTCTGTAGCTGATGGGTGCATGCAGATCACAGGCACACACTAAAACACTGCAGGGACAGCTCAGTGTTAAAGCATCATTTGAATCTTGTTTTTTAGAGACACATGAAAACACACACCCGCAACTTGGCCTCTTCTGTTCTGAAGTGGGACAGAGATTTACCGCAGACGGTCTGAGAAATAATTATTTAAATCACAGTGATCCTTTTCCGTGTGCGTTAATTACCAGACCAAAGCTCTGTGTTGGAGGACTCAGTATCTACTCTATATGCTAATAACCCTGCTGGCTATTTAGGCCACTCTAAAGGAGCGGGACAACACAGAGAGCAAAGACAAAGGGCAAAATAGAAAATTGCTTCAGGCATATGAAACCAAACCTTTCTCTTTTTCAAAATAACATCAATAGATGGGTTCATTAGCATCTCAGAACTAGAGGGAGTACATTTCTTGGAAATGTCAAGTGTTTCCAACTGAAAAGAGTCCAAATTTATATCTACATCTCACAGAAGCTGACCGCTGTGTTCAGATTTAACAATCACAGCTGATAGTTTTAACTGGTTCTTGTTTTCATTGTTCAGTTTTGGAGACACAACAAGGAGTCTTCACAGTATACCTCAACATACATCTAGAACACTTGAAATAACTGGAAACACATTTAGAGACGGTGATGTAGAAGTTTCCTTTGTAGCTTTGGTAAAATAAGACAAGAAGCCTGAACAAATCTGCAAAAAAGATGATCACAGCTGAAATGCTAGGCTCTAAAATATAAATAATTTGGTTCATACCTTTAATTTTTCATGGAAATGCTGACCTGCTTAGTAACAGAATGATGCAGGCGTGAATTATATGTACACAGAAAGAAGGAAGAATCGAAGGACCATTTAAATGAAATTTGATCACAAATGTTTGCAGGAAACACACAAAGACACGTTTTAGACAAGGTGACAACAACCTCTTACCTATTTTACAAGTAACAGAAGGCATGGGGATACACTAACATACTCAGGAATGTAATCCTTAGATTGTACGTGCACAAACACACACACACACACACATACACATCCAAAAGTAGCAACCTAGCTATGGGAAGAGCAATGATGTTGACCCCAGGAACACACCTTCTTTGTCTTTGTCACAGGGACTTGGGGCCCTTTGGTAATGTGTGTGTGCAAACGTGTGGGTGTGTGGATGTGTGGGCTGGGGTCCGAACAGTGAGGAAGGATGAACTGTGTGGGAGAGCCATCTATTCACTGCTGACAAGGTCAGAGTATGGCAGGAAGGAGTCTCCTGCCATATGTAGAGAAAGAGTGAGAGAAAGAAAAGGGGAGGAGTTTGACAGAGGGCAGGGAAGAGTACCCAAACATTTTCTTTTTTACGATTCATCAAATATGGATTCTAAGTGTACAAAGCAATCAGCCTTTGCCTTAGTTGACGCTGAGCATCTGCTGCCTCCGGCCAAACCACAATTCAATTCACAACAAAGTAGTCAGGAAGTTAAGAGTTCACGAGTTCAGGTGAACATGTGAACATGGGATACCTGCAGAAAGTGGACAGGAAATGAGATAAGCATGAATGTGAGGGCAAGAGATGAAGAGCATGAGAGGAAGAGAAATAGTAGAGCTGAATCAACAGTGACCAGTAGCTTTGTCTTCATTAT
>CAAE01009041.1:1771-12084 GCA_000180735.1 Tetraodon nigroviridis | reverse complement strand
GGGGGGGGGGGGGGGGGTGGGGGGTGGGGGGGGGGGGGGGGGGGGGGGGGGGGGGGGGGGGGGGGGGGGGGTGGGGGGGGGGGGGGGGGGGGGGGGACACACACACACACACACACACACACACACACACACACAAATACACTAAATGCAAACCATCTGGCCCTCTCCTGTATGTGTCTATCTTGACATGGTAAAGTGATTTCTCAGTGCCCATCTTTCTTTTTTCTTTCTCTCTCTCTCTCTCTCCATTTGTTTTCAGTGTCATCCGCCCCTTCTGTCTTTTCTGTTTCTCCTTGAACAAACAGATGTCAGATACTTCTCTTTTCTTTCTCTCCTCGCCCCTCCCCAGCTCTGTAGAAGGCTGCCATTTCGGAGTCAGTGATTCGTCTTTTTAAGTGAGTTTCTCTGTAAACATGAAGAAAAAAACTCACCAAAAAGAGAATTCCATTGTTCCGACAGTGCGCACAGACAAACACACAGACACACACACACACACACACACGGACACACAATTATTCACCTGTGCACACAAATTCACGACAGACTTCCTACTGTGCGCAAAAAGAGGCCTATTTCTGAAAGTGTGCTAGAGGAAGACTAAAGGAAAGTCAATAAAACGAGTCAATGTCCATCTAATAATTACGTGGGACATTTTAAAGGATGAGAACAAAAAAAAATGGAAGCAACACACAAACAAAGCGGTAGCAGTAATCTTTATGTTTTCTTCTCTGGTTTCTTTTGTCTGGCCCATCCTCCTCTCCCTCCCTGTCTCTGTTTGTCTCACACACACTCTGACACACACACCTCAAATCTTTGCAGTGTGTGAACCAGTGCTGTGAGGAAAAATTTTAAACCTACACGGCAATGAAAAGGAATTCTTAATTACTCAGAAATGAGCTATGTTACAAACAGTGGTTGTAATTGACGCAGCTGAGGGGAAAAATGTGTGTGTGTGTGTGTGTGTGTGTGTGTGTGTGTGCATGTGTGTGTGTGTGTGTGTTTGCATGTGTTTTCAAGGGGTTGTCTCTGGTGGGACTCACAAGAATGCCTGTTTCCTGAGGTCTCTCTCTTTCCTTTTCTCCCTCTCTCGCTTTCTCTCTCAAACACACACACACACACACACACACACACACACACACAACACACACACACACACACACACACAGAGTATACCTCTGGCTGCCGTTACACACTTGAAAGATGTTAATATTCAACTGGGAAACTGTATCCAGAGCGCAGCTAAATTATTAAGTGTATGAACTTCTTAGTCAGTAAGATGAACTGATGCCACAGTTCTTCTTCTCTTCTTCACATGTGCCTTACAGTGTGTGTGTGTGTGTGTAGGTGCTCCCCTACCCCTCTGGTCTTTGGCCAAGGGCATGCATAATTGATCCTGTGTCCACTATCATTCTCTTGATGTAATTGCCCTGGTAAGAATTGATGAAATATAATGGATAATTTATTCCCCAAAATGGACAACGAGATGCTAAAACATTTGTAGCTGCTTGGTGTGTGTGTGTGTGTGTGTGTGTGTGTGTGTGTGTGTGTGTGTTTTCTAGTTTTATGTGGTCGAAGGTAAAAGTTGCTAAAGGGCTAAAATCCCTTTATTATATAAATTTTTTACACATTCAATATTTTTAGTCCGTTAACAACAATAGGAATTTAGACTGATGCTCCATGATAGAGTTGAGCAACTTTCCGAAGCTCCTCCTAACGTTTTTTTTTTTTTTCTATTTGATGGTAAATATTTATCTAGTCCTCCTCTAGATTTATATTATACTTTCAGTTCTGTCACTTGAACACATATGCAGCATGACAAATAACAACCATCATAAAAACAGCAGAGTCAATGGAACCAAATATGGCAATATATATTTAATAAAAAACAAAGAGAACCAAGCTTGTGGCCACTGGCTGCATCGTCCCTCGCCGCCGACCCAAGTTCTGGTATTTTGTGCGAGTGTGTTTTCCTGAGCGAAGGAAAATAAAACCCTCCTTCACCTGCTCCTTATGGATTCCCCTTCAAATTTCACTCCTCCTTTTGTCCTTCTTTTTTGAGGACAGATGTGTTTCAGCATGTTCTGGACTGTAGTTCTTTCTCTCGCTTGCTCTCTCTCTCTCACACACACACACACACACACATGCACACCATTTCATTAAACATGCCATCAAAACACATAACTTATCTTTTGGTTTCTGTTTGTTTTATGCCTTTTAGCTGTGCCAAAAAGGGAATTCTACTAGCAAAGTGAAGACATTTTGGAAAGTAAGAACATTTTGGTTGGTTCGAATAACCTCCAAGACCTGTTTGAGGGTTAGGACCTGGTTTTAAGGTTGAGGTTAGGTTTGGGTTTAGGTTAGGTTAAGGGTCAGGGGTTAAGGCTGGGATAGTTTGGGTCAATATAGCTGGCTGGTAATACATTAGGTCTCACAAAGATAGAAGAACAAGGATGTGTGTGTGTGTGTGTGTGTGTGTGTGTGTGTGTGTGTGTGTGTGTGTGTGTGTGTGTGTACGGTCAGATGACAGACAAAGGGAGACACAGATTACTCAGGGAGATGCACGTACCAATTTGCAGCATTTGTGTAGGTGGGAGGGGAAGAAAAAAAAGAGGAGAGGAGGCTGTAAAGAAAGAATACCCAATGATTGATAGAGAGGAGGGGGGAGGATGGCAGCTGTCCATTAGATACACTTGGCCAATGTCCAACTATTTGATGAGACACCGGGATAGGACCCGGTGTGTGTGTGTGTGTGTGTGTGTGTGTGTGTGTGTGTGTGTGTTTTGTGTGCTTTTAGGTGGGACACATGATTACAAACAGTTATATTCAGCATTTGCGTGCTGATACACACACACACACACACACACAGAGTTCAACAGGACCATTTCAAAGAGGGTTTACTGACACGGAATCTGTGCCACAGAGGGTTAAAGTAGGAAAACACAAATAGGAAAGAAAGAAAGAAAAAAAAAACAACAAAAGTTCAAACGCATTGAAAAAAGAGAAAAAGAAACTGCAGCAGATTCCCGCTAATGCTGACCCGCCAAGCCCTCCACTTCAAGACGCAGAGAACTGCACATAGGAGCGGATGGATCGACCAGGCAGCCCGACTACATATTTTTAACCTCTGCGGTGCTGACGCTTGCGTGAGCGAGTGCGAGTCGACGTGTCAGGAGTACATTTATATTTACACCAAGCGTCGGGGTCAGGGGGTGCAGCAGGAAGCAGGGGAGGCTTGGAAACGCTTTCTGTAAATTTGCAGAGAGCTTCTGGACATGCTGTTGGCTGTGGAGCAGGTTCAGCGGGTTTAATGCCTTGCTTAAGGGCACTTGCATGACAGTTGTGTGTCTGGCTGTTGTGCAGCCAGAAGGTGATGAGTACAGCGTGTTGAATTTGGAGTTCTCACTGTCATGACTTCCACGCTGGGCTTATTTCTGGTTGTGGCCTGCAGGCTCAGTCCGTTTACTGCCTTGCTAAAGGGTTTCCTTTTTTAAACATTAACTTTAGGTTGTCTGTATCGCAATTTTTTTTCTATCACTCTCTCTGCTCCTGCGCTGTTATTTCCTCGACATCTTGTCGGCTTGTCTGCACCGTGCAGACGCCTGTGCGAAACAGGAGCGGTGACGTGCGCAGAGTGAAGGCGTGCTTGCAGCAGCGTAAACGCGCAGCACAACAGTCACTGATGCAAAACGCATCATCTAACAGGAAAATTCGGAAAGGAGAACCACCTCTCAGTAATATAGTTTTAGAAGTTTGCCATGTTCACGTGCATGGCAACCTGTATGAGCGGGAGCAGCAGGTCAGGACAGACCGTGCGAGGATTTGCACCCTTCCAGTCACGATGGTTTCAGCCTCCTGAGAACTGCTCTGCTTTTTGACACAGATGTGAGTCCATCATTTCCCAGTAGTGCTGGAACAAGTGTGTTGGACATTCCTGTTGAAGACTCCTGAGGGTCTTCCTCATTCTTCAGTGTCTCAGTCCAGCGATTTTCAGACCCGGCGAACATCCCAGAATACCTGAATTACAAACAGATTTTGTCACACGGTGGCTTCAGATCCTATTACCTGGCAACCCGTTACAAACGATGTGTGACGAAATAACCCCCCCTGATTGGTCAGCGGTGCTAATGTTGCATCTGTCACGACTCAGGCCTCATTTGGATGTTTGCATGGAGTCGTTGCTGTCACGAACGAGCCAAAGCCCGAAGGCTGACCGCTGCTGCCGTAGCTCCATGTAAGCAGCAAAACGTCCTGTATCTCTGCTCAGCTGCCCTCCTGCAGGCTGTTTAGGGCGTTAGAAAATGCGAGCCGCTTGGCTCGGAGCTACTGTATCAGCTACCTTCTTTTCTCCCTGTGCTCTAATCTTATGTAAACATAGAAATCAGCTCCCAGCTCTCTCTGGCAGATGCAGGCCAGCAGTGATGTCACAGTGTGATACATCCCTGCAAAGCCTGGATTAAAAGTTTGGAAACGTGGGGCATTTAGAGGAAGGCAGTTTATTTAGGATCTGTAAGGGGAGACAGTGGGGATTGCAGGGGACGGAGTCTATTTCTAAGAATAGAAAAAGAGAAGAAATCGATAATTGTTCCGTAGGAAGAGGTTAATATATAAATGAGGTCATATCTGTGTTTTTATTGAATATGGAGGCAGCGTGTGTCCACTCTACTAGAATCTACTGGAAACATTAAAAAGAGATGAAGACAGGAAAGATAGAAGAGAGACTAAGATAAAGTGGAGGAAAGAAATGGAAAAAAGTTATCTGCAGCAGGCCGACAGAGGCACGTTTGTGATGTGACCCGTGTCCCGCCGCATGTACACATGAAAGCATGTGTCTGCAGAGACATATTTTATGTATGTGTGTGGTGTTTATCGCTGTCTGTCTGTGTGTATCTGCGTCTCTGGATGATCTATGGTTCGTGTTTACCCTGCCATATTTCGGCCCGGCCTGCCGGCACTGGCGTATGAATGATAAATTGGGGACGTCCATCGGATTCACCCCAGCACCTGTGGTCCCTCGCTGTCCCCCGGCCCGGCGGCAGGAGCGCAGCAGTGATGAATACATTAGAAAAACACATTAACAGAAATTTTTTTTGAGAGGCCGGTTGCTGACAGTCGTCATTTAACCTGAAATTTTCTTTCTTCGCATCACACTTGACTTTTGACCTTTTCGTAAAAGGTCACGTCCCCGCCGTCATTTTCTACTTTCTTTCGCGACGAACTGTAGAAGACTCTCTTTTAGAAGAGCTGCTATCCAACTATAAGTGTAAATACCGTGAACAGAACAGACGGGCGGACCGGTTCAACCCAGGTGGCCCCTGTCTCCCTGAAGGCACAATAACTTTATAGCTAAAAACACAAAAATGCAAAAATACATGAACTTGTCAGCCAGTGCTTGTTTTGTTTTCATAAAGCCAAAAAGTTATTTTAATTTCAATTTCATTGTTTAAAATTTAAATTATGTGTGCATATGAAAGCCATAAATGAATGCATAATGAGTGATGGGTGGAGAGGAAAGTCATTCAGGAACCACCTTCAGGGGGAGGGCAGGTTATCTTTCCGTGTCTTATATTTATATATTATATTTCTCCATAGTATAATTAGAAAGTTAGACCAGGAAGGTATCACAAGCAAGATGAGAGACAAGCAGAATCGGACCACATGAGTGACCTGAATAAATGCATCGCGATCAGTGGAAAAGTTCAGAAAAGTTTCGGCGATGAGGTCTGTCTGCTGGTAACAGAAAGAAGGCCATCGCTTTTGTTGGTGCCCTTTCAACACATCTGCGCTCTCCTCCTCCACCTTCTGCTTTCTGTCTCAGTTCATCTTGTTTTTCTGTCTTTCTTTTCCCCTCAGCTCGCTCTCCCTCTCGCGCTGTGTTTGTGTTTTCGGGGCCTGTGTGTCTCAATAACAGTAAATACCCTCGCTACCTGACACAGATCCACCTTTCTACTTGACCGCGCGCACAGAGAAAGGCATCTGGGTGTGTGTGTGTGTTCATGTGAAAGGGAGAGAGTATTCTCCTGTGACCTTCTGCCCCTCTGAGTGAACACACACATACACACACACATGCACACACTCTCCCTGAGGCAGCCTCCTTGCCTGAGATAAAACACAGGTTTAATCTTTGACACGGTGTCCAAACTGGCCTCCTTGCAGGTGAGAACAGCCTCCTGGGGAGTGTGTGTGCTAGTGCGTGTGTGTGTGTGTGTGTGTGTGTGTGAGTGTGCGTAGCTCTTATGGTTGGCCTGACCTACATGGGGAGGACAATAGCTCTGGGGCTGTGTCTTCTTTTGCTGCTTCTTGTGTATTCTTTCAGTTTTTTAGCTCACTTTTCAATTTATATTACATTTTCATCATCATGTTCCTATAGAATCCATCACCCTTTAATCAACTGCAGTGTTAAAGACACGCTAAAAACATAAAAAATAAAACCATCCTGAATTTAAGACATTATAATAAAAAAGCAGATGATCTTACTTCACTCAGAGACTTTAGTTTATTTGTAGCATAAATGTAACTCATCTAATTCAATAATGACTGAATCTGATGCTGGAAGAGTTTGATGCCATTAATCATATTTTTCCAGCACTGTAATGACTCCACAAACCATCTATGCCAAATATATGATTTGGATTAGATTCTTGTGTGTTTGTTGAATTAAGTACTAAACTTGGCTTTGATAGATGTTAATGTATCAGACTTTGCTCATAATTTTTATACTTCAGTATGTTTATTGCCAAAACAATATCTCTCATTATGCCGTCTGGTAAAATCTGGGGATTTTTTTCTTTTTGGAAGCATCTCCTAAAGCTGAAGTAGTTTTCCTGGTGTAATCCAAGCCTGCCAGATATTCCAAAGTAAACTAAACAGCTTTTATTTACACACATCGCATGAGGCTAAGCAGATGAAGCCTTGTTTCTCTTTTTGAGTTCCATTTTTAAAAATGATCTGTGTGAAACGCTTGGATGCATCAGAGTTTTACAGAAAGTCTTGTTCTTGGTTGCCATCACAACGCCACTCGCCAGAGAAACATCAAATTAATTCATGTGTGGCTCTCTGCTTTTATTGCTCATCAGAACTGGGCAGAGTTGACCTGTGAGCGTCTCGCTTTGAGAGGAGGTTAACCACTGTGACAGTCTGGAAGACAGGCCGAGAAGCATTTCAAGTCTGATGTTTCATCCAAGCCAGTGGTTGATTGAAAGTGTGATTGGAAAATAAAACAGGAGAGATGTAGACAGCGACTGGCAACGCAAGGCAAGAAAGTGGAGCTCAGAATCTTCTGTGATCATCTGCTGGAGCACCACATGCTGGTGCTGACTCATTCCAGGGTGGAAAGTCTGTCCCGCAGGCCAAATCTTGGCCATAATAGACATTAAGAAACTATATTTTGTGTCCTGGCTTCCACAAAAATTCCAGAATTCCCGTTTTTTTGCAGTCTCAGACGATGATGTTTCAAATGAAGATATTGACCTTTTAGGAATATTTACCATGTAATGCAATTATCCCATTAATGGATTTGGCCCACTGATCTTTTTATGCACTGAGTCAGCGGGCCAGTAAAACATTACTGGCTTTAATACAGCGCGTACACACACACACACACACACACACACACACACACACACACACACACACACACACACACACACAAGCACCATGCCATTCACACCGGGTAGACCCTGCGCTCATTTGCGTGTGTATGTCCAACATCTATAATCCTCCATCCCCTGTGCAAACGCACACACATGCATGCACACACACAGTGGTGGAGGCACACGTGCACACCAGACCCCTTGTGAGCGTGTGTCTGCCAAGCTGAGCGGCAGGCTGCCAGCATGAAAGGGGGCTGTGATTGGGATGAAGGCTCATCTGCTGGGGTTAGCCAGCTAAACACACGCACACACACACACACACACACACACACGATGACCCAGTGCCCACTAAGATTAACAGGGTTAATTAGCTCAACATGGCCCCCAACCTTGCTCTCCAGCATAAGGCTGTTGGTCTCAGGCCGGGTCCATGGAAATGTTCGCTGCTCGCATGTGGAATGCTAATGTTTTTAGTCACTGTGGTTAAGTTTGTGTTGAACTAGGGCCTTTTGGTGCTAATGAGCTACTGATTAAGTACATTCTACCAGTGTGGTGTCAGTAGATATTGATCTGAACGCAGCATCAAAGAGCTATTTCATCAGTTCTTCCTCAAGGTTCATTTGTAACACAGATTATTTCAGCATAAAAAAACCCTCCACATATATGTTATATTATTATTTTTTTGATTCAACGATTGTATACACCTAAACAGAAAAGAAAGCCTGAAGTCACTTTATTGTTAGGATGTATTACTTTGTCGTACAAGTGATGTTGGAAGCAGACTGCACATGTTCTGTCAGGCGTTACTGTGTCAAAGTTATATATAGAACAATGATCGATAATGTTCTTTTACCACACTTGCGTTGTTTTTGGACAGGTGGTTGAAAAATTAAGAAGAATTTTTAACTCATGACCGAAAGCTGCTGTCTCTGTCACAAAACTGATTTCCTGACATCTGTCCCATTGGTCAGTTCCTCTTTCTCTCCCACTCTGCCTCTTTGTCTCTCTCTCTTTCACACACACACACACACACACGCACACACACACACACACACACACCTGACAGAAACAGCAGAAACAGGTAGTGAAAAAAGTGAATGGTCACTGAGGTGAATCGTGTGATTTGTTTTGGGATGAGTATCTGTGCACATGTTCGGTGGTTTGCTTCTGCGTGCTCTAGGACCTCTGGTTTACATATACCAGCCCAGACCATGAGAAAGTTCACTTTCTGTTTTTTTTCCTCCTTTTTTTGTTCTCTTCATATTGACACAGCCCCCTGTACCACTCTGACACTTTATAATAGTCCAGATCTAAGAGGTGCTGTCTTATTGAGGCCAAGACAGTTCTTCTTCTTCTGTTGAAGACATTAGATGAAGATGATGAAGAAATAAGCTGCAAATGGTTAAAAAGAGCAAAGCAGCTCTCTTTTCTTGTGTGCATAGCTGTTCTCCTTGCACTACTTGAGATAAGCATGCAGTATGAGCTCCTTCAACCCATATGACCTACACACACACACACACACACACACACCCCCTGGGTGTTTCTTTTCCTATAGGTAGACCCGTATGGGGTGGTAAAGGTGGGGGTGGAGGCTGGACGCATCTTTCGCTCCAAACAGTGGGACGGACACACACACACACACACACACACACACACACACACACATACACACACACACAGAGAGCTGTGTTTCAACTTGATTTAGTGGACTCAGCTGTAGCAAAGGAGAGAAAGGCAGCGTGGAACAGTGAACGTCTCACTTTGAACAGTGGTGCAAGATTTTCCAGCTTTTGTCTTGTTTGTTTCATATTAGTTTACTTTATTGTGTAATTGAATGAGCAGTTTACTGGGCAGGTAGTTCCAGATAATCAGATTACATATTAGTGTTTCTAAATTTGACTGAAACAAACCCATCAAACCCGTCATCCAATAACAGGATGAAAATGAATGGGTGTTCTTCCCTTCACCTGACATAATTAGTGGTGTCCTCGGTAAAACCTGTTAATCTGTTTTTGTTGTTTTTCTTTCGGGACCCAACAAGCTACTTTCTCCCTGTCAGCAACATCAACAACCGTGTTCCCTGTGGTCAAAACGCAGGCCAGCAATCTCAAAGGGGTTTTTTTTTTTAATTTAAATTTTTTTAAATTTTACAAGAACAAAATGGAAAATGTAGGAAAAAATGTGCGTGTTTTGACAGCCTGAAAACCCAGCAGCATTTATTTAAAGACTGGCTGCGTGTGGAGAATCAAAAACAGATTCTATGTGGGGAATTACACACGTGGCTTTTCTCAGTGTAGGGCGATAAATCTGAAAATCCTGCAATATTAATTCTGTCGTTTAGTGGCTGCAAATACATTTTTTTTAAAAAACCAGAGAAGTAGAGCTTCTTCTTGTCTGTCCTAAGAATTTGAAGGTAAATAAAAAACCATCGATAGGACTTTTAAAGCAAAAAGTGGAAATTATACTGAATCTTTCTGCTTTCTTATTGTAAATATGAGGCATTTGCACTTAATAATCGGATAATGAACACTCCAGTAACATGGTGCAAATATCCCCAGTGATATTAACCCCATTCCAACTGGAATATGAATGCAAGCTGAATGTCCCAGAGACCTTTTATACAGCCCTATCTTATTAAAAAGACATTACCCTTCATCTGCTTCACTTTGATAGAAAACATGTGGACACTCCACCTTTATCTCAGGGGGATGATGGTTTCTCAAT
>CAAE01009035.1:77983-92546 GCA_000180735.1 Tetraodon nigroviridis | reverse complement strand
ACAAAGAGAAGACGCGGGTCAACCTGACCAAAACCCAGCAGCTGTACGCCATCCTCCAAGAGCTAGCCCTCATCCAGAACACTCCGCCCAGCATCGACGCCAACACGGATCTGCTCAATCTGCTCACGGTAAGCGCGGCAGCAGGCGCCGCGTAATGCGAAGACAGGGTGTGCAAACTGGGCGCCAGGGGAAGGAAGATAAACAGCGTCCAACGAGTTTCATAAACAGCCTGTTTGGTTTACAGAATTAGCGCACTGTTATTTGTTTGGCTAGTTGTCAGACAAACTGCGCGAGAGCCAGCTGGGCCCAACTCGTGTGTGTACAGCGAAAGGCCGGGGAGTGTGATGCAACGCATTCCAAGCATTGACACTGAAAAGCAAGGGCGGATTTTATTTACTTTTTTACTCTTTTTCCTCTTTTTTGCAGTTAGAAGCTTAACTTGTCTCCATCAGTTCACCCAAAACAGTCTTGTATCGCAAACCGGTTCATCAAATGAGAGAGCAGATGAAATTTGGGTTGGTGTGTATCCATATTTAGCTTTCAAAAGCTGTTGATGTTTTTTCGACGCCCCTTGATACGACCGGATCAATAGACTAATAGCCGGCGATCTGGCAGAGCTAGAGTCCACAAGGTGATGACAGTCGCCCTGCTACTGCACCTCCCAGTCACAGAAATAACAAAAAAACAAAAAACCTGTCCTCTCCAGTGTCTCTGGACCAGTACCACACAGAGGAGGAGATCTACCAGATGTCTCTACAAAGGGAGCCTCGCAAACAGGCAGTAAGCTGTTCACTTAGTCATCACGCGCTTGACAGTGACCATTATGTAATGTGGCATATTTGATTGTTTTGACATGATGGATGGTGTTGATATGTGTGTCCGACAAGTTTCACTATCTGTGTGGGACACTTCATGCCGGACAGCACTGGAAGCCTATTGGAAATCTTTCCTAATCTCTTAAACCTACCCCGCTCCCCTCCTGAGCTTTTTCTCCCTAACCCCAACAGCTCCTTCTCCTCGTCCTCCTTTTCCTCATCCTTCTCCTTCTCCTCGTCCTCCTTCCCTGTCCCCGAGGTGACCGATGCCCTTTGGTTTCTCGCCCACTTTAGCAGAACTCCAGCCCTGCCCCCGCGTCCGACCCCAAGCCGACCATGATCGATGACTGGGCGGTGTCAGTGAAGCCCAGCGCCGACCCTACAGTCATCAAAAAACACATCGAGAAGATGGTGGAGGTGAGTCCCTTCACTCCCACGTGCTCTCCTTCCCTGGTTACCGATTGCACTCTAGACTGGGCAGAAGAGCAGAGAGCTAAAGATGGATTATCTGGTCTTATCCCCTCCACAGTTTTGACAAGATAACCACAACTCAGTAACTCACGCAGGGGCAAAAGCGCTGGTTTTTCATTCTAATTTGTGGCATTTGCGTGATTATTCGGATTGCAAATTTTAACACAATTAACGTTCGGATAGGGTGACGCAATTCAATACGATACAATTTTGTTTTCTAGTTTGATATGATCTGTTTTGTAGTGCAAAAAAAAAAAATCTTGTTAGGTCTGTCAGGAGCCTCTAGACCACAGGTGGGCAAACTAGTTTTTCCAAAAGTCAAATCAAGAAGGTTGCCAGCTTGATTGGTTAGAAAGAAGTTCAACTCCCTCTTCACCTAGCATGCTAATGTTTTCTCTTAAGAATGTGGGACCAAACATCATCTGGAGCTTCATCATCCATTTCTACTTTTTACCACTTTACAGGCCCTTCAAACTATTTTCTCAGTTAATAGTCCATCAAGCACGATTTTAAGTTAACCTCCGACCCTCATTTGGGGGCCGGCTCCTTCAGCGCGACTTGTAGGTTGTAAATCAACCTTTACTTTTTTTTTCTTTTTTTTTTTAACTTCTTCTGTCCGCAGTCAGTTTTCAAGAACTTCGACACGGACGGCGACGGCCACATCTCCAGGGACGAGTTCGAAGCCATCAGGAACAACTTCCCCTACCTCAGCAAGTTCGGAGAGCTGGACAAGAACCAGTGAGCGTTCGCAGCTCGCCAAAATTGTCCCGCCCCCAACCTCTCGCGCGTGGCGTAAACAGAGCTCACTTGTCTCTCTCTTTCTTCATTAGAGATGGGAAGATCAGCAGAGACGAGATGGTTGACTACTTCATGAAAGCTAGCTCTCTGCTTAACTGCAAAATGGGCTTCATCCACACGTTTGCCGAGAACCACGTACGTGAAGCCCACCTTCTGCGAGCACTGCGCTGGCTTTGTGAGTTACCACCCCCCTCTCATTATCCCCCAAGAACTCCAGAAATCCTAAAATCACCCGAAATGATCGAATTGTGTTTGGTCGTTGGGAGTATATTCAAATCCCCGTCTTATAAGCGAGTAAATACGGTATTCGTTTGGTTTGGTATTTTCTGCCGCCTCGTTTCCTCCGTTGCCTGGTCGAGAAAAGGTGTCATAGTTTGCTTTCAGAGGTCAGGGATCAGCTCGGCCTGTACTTTCACCGTGATGCGGGACCCGCCGGGTGGCACGCGGCGTTAATTTCACCTGATGCCGCCAATGGGGGCTTGTTTTCCTCCCTGGCGATGACTGTGAGATCCATCTGCCCTCTGCTGACGCTGCAGTGTGAGAAATTAAAAGGAGGCTAATCGGGCGGGACGGTAACGCTCCTATACAGTGTTATATTGGGTGTATATGTTTGTGCGGCCTTTCGACCTAGCATTCCACAAAATCCCTTAAGAGGCTTTCTGTTATTTTAACACAGACGGCGTGACTCACTACCTTCGGCTTTAAAAGAAACAGAGGTGAAGCAAAGATGCCGCAGAAGAGGAGTTTGCCAAGACGCTTCGAAGTGCAGAAACACAAACACGCATTCCGCGGGGGAGGCCTTCGCGTTTTTTTTTGGAGTTTGTGCCAAAGTGGGGGTGGGGGGGTGGGGGGGGGGAGCTCAGAATAGAGAAGCAGAGGAAGACAGGGGCACCCTGGCAGCGCACCTCTATCTTCGGGTGCGTGTGGCAGAGGGAGATACGTAAGATGCTTCTTCCTCTGCAAACGTGGGGTGCTAGCAGAGCGGGAGTGTAAGGGTGGGTCTATAGGGGGGTGGGGTGAGGGTCCTGTAAACACAACTGAGCTCGCTCACCTCCAGCGCCACATATGGATCTCGAAATTCTTCTGTCCTTGTTAAGGGAGAGCAAATTCATTCCACAAATGCACAAATTAAGTCACGGAGTCCCCCTCAGGACTGAGAAGGCGTCTAAAGCGGACAAATGCGAAAATCTCCTTGGGCTTTTCTAAGTTTTAGGAGAAAATTAGGAGTCCACAAGGGCAAGAAGCTGCCCATTGTCACGAATCCCCTGGTGGGGTGTTTGTTTCGTCCGAACAGGCAAGACCTGGTGGAGATGCTAGGAGTTTCTCGATTGGGGATTCTGTCTTGTAGAAAGCATCAAATCAGCTCCCGCCACTGCGGTGAGCGATTATGAGCGTTACTCACCTCCCCCGGCCGAGTTGCGCGCCAGAAACCAATTTGCCCTCATTGCAGAGAAACGCGGCAGAATTTTCAGGCAGCTCTTTACTTCCCATGAGGGTTAAAACAAGAAAGAAAAGTCTGTAGAATCGTCATTTTATCTCAGAGACTTTCTTGAAATAGATGTGTCTCTTTTCAAAACATACTTTTAATGCAGAAAAGGTGTTTTTCCTCGCAGAATATCCAAATATATTCATAATAAAAAATAAATAAGTAAATAAATCAAAATATATTCCACAATGTATAAACCAAGTCCTCCCATGAGTGTTGGGAGTTGTGCTAGTGGAATTTCAAAGGGACTCTTTTTAGCAGCTCTTGTTGTTTTAGAAAAGGGAAGCATTTAGTTCATTTTTTTGTTAAGTTGTAACATATTAGTATTCCTAAAGAGAGGTTTTAGTGAGTGTGTAGTCTTAGCACTTTTTTCTATCCAGATATTCTCTCTGACTCAAGGATTTCTGCCCGCAACAATGACTAAAAAAAACCACCGGAGGGCACATTTGTCTCCGTGCAGTAAAAGAGCAATGAAATATGTGTTCTGGCCAACAAAAATGCAATCTAAATGTATTTATTTTGCTTCTGTACACGCTTTGTGTCCTAAATCTGCTCTGCTGCTCTTTGTTTTGCTGTCTGAAAGATGTGAAAGGTCAGTCGGCGTAGGGGGAGCTGTGATGATTCTTCTGTTCAGATGTTCTCTTTGAGTCTTTGTTGTGGAGACTCTGGCTGAGCGTTTGTGTGTGTGTGTGTGCGCACGCGCACGCAGAGGTCAGGTTATTGTGCACCCCTTTAGATGTGCCACCTCTCCGTGTGATCTCCCTTTTATGCCATTGTTCCCTGCCACTACAGAGCTTCCTCTCTCGCCGTCTATTCCTGACGTCGCGGGCGTTACGGCCAAGTTCAGCTGCGTGTGTACGTCCACCAAACATGGCGTCTTCGTGGCGTGGTGGCGGTGCAATGCCTGGTCGTGATAGTTATGGGTTTAAATCCATTTTATGCATTTTTTATATCAATTCAATTCAATTTTATTTCAGTTGCATAGTAGCATTCACAATTAGAATTGTCGCTAGGTGCTTTACAGAGACAGAAACCCAGAGTCTGAACCCCCAGGTCAGCTCAGTGGCAAGGAAACTGTCTTTTAACAGGAAGAAACCTTGAGCAGGACCTGATTTACAAGGAGGAACCATCCTGCTAAACCTTTTAGACTCAACCGCTGAAAATAAGGAAAGATTTATGTTGCCGGAGATGTGTTCCAATCACAATATCTTTGTGGCCTGGTGGCAAGGCAACCTCACCATGGGTTGCCACCACAGTATTGGGTTGTGGGTTTGAATCCTTTGAGGTGCCCCGATCTCCTGCCCCATCACCGCCGACCAATGTTTTATGCGGTATGTTGTGTGTACCAAAACCCATAACCACCTGCACAACTGGCAACCCATAGTTTGCCTCTTCCCTCGAACCACAAAGGGTCATGTCGGAGAGAGATCACCTTTATTTTTCTGTTTTTAGTGTTTGAGCACAAAGACACACCATCACCCGAGCCACCCCATCCATCTACACATGCAGTGCTTAGGTCTTGTACTGTTGGCCTGAAGTGGACCAGTTTTTCTTATCCCTTGTTTTTTTTTTTTTTTGCAGATATGGGGCTTTTACAAGCAGGGATACAAGTGCAAAGGTAAGGAAGTCATCCGTTCAAGCTCCCACTCCGAGCTACACATTTTGCACTGCTGCTTTGCTCTACCCTCCAGTCGGAGCGCGTGACGCCAACACAAAAACAGGACGCTTCCGGAAAGCCGCATCTAAACTCAATTACTGGCCACCCCGTTAAAGGGGGCACCGAAGCGGTGCACGACATTGCTCGCTAATGGGTGATTTTGGACTAAAGCAATAAAACAATTTCCAGCTGAGGGGTGGAAAAACTATCTTTTCCTTTACTGTTTATTAATAATAGCGTTGGGTGGAAAAACTATAATTTAAAAGTCCCATTTCCATTCCACACTTCAGCTCCTCTCGGTTAGATTAGATTCTCAGAGTTGATGTGGTGTGTGCCGATGCTCAAAATTAAATAGCAATGTCGGTTTCCGTGCACTAAACAGTGCACACGCAGATGTTCCCATCTAGATCGAGAGCGCAAATGTGAGACATATGCAAATTCCACCCGCAGGCCCCATCATTTTACATTGCGCTCTGAAATAAACAGACTTTAATCTAAGTCACTAGTTTCTTGGGCGCACAAAACTCCTCATGCCGTTACTCAGGAAACACTTATACAGCTTACACACACACACACACACACACACAGATGATTGCTAAGAGAGAGAGTCAATAAAAGTGAAAGTACAAACCTTAATCAGAATATGTGTCACAGAAGAACCTTTGATAAAACACTAATAGCTACTATCAAAAAATTCTGTCAGTGAATAAAAAAACTCATTGAAAATAATTTCTACCACACTTTTGGTTTTCTCTTTTGACCTTAGTATGGTTTTACTTCTTTTTTACCACCTGATATTAAAAAAAGGGGTTTTCCTGCTTTCCAAAAACACTTTTTACTTAGCTTGCATGTCATCACTGCCCAGATTATGTGTCAAGAAGGCCAATTTTATCCTGCCTGTGCCTTTTTTGTTATATTAAAATGACATGTGCGCCCTTAAATCAGTCTGAAATGTTCCCTTTGCTATTCCCTTTTGACAAAGTGCTAACACGGAGGAACAAAAGAAAACCGCATGTGTTCCCATGCTCTTTGTAAGAGCACAGTCTCTGTGTCGCACATCGAGCGCGAGAGTTCTGGCTTGATCCGAGCGCTTTAATGAGACCGCAGGAAGTCAATGAGCAGAGCCGGCGGCCATTCATGGCCCGCAAATGTCAGTAGGCTGCTCTCAGGGAGGGAGAGTGGCGGTGACGGAATTGAAAGTGCTTACATCCTTCTGTGTGGTTATGTCCATCCGTTTGGGTAAATGCATTCTTTCTGGTGGTTTTTTTGCTCATGTAATTGCATTATTTGCAGAAAATATTTGCATCAACGCTCTATATTCGTGACATGGTTTTGGTATTTCGTTATCTTGTGATAGCAAAAAGAGTTTGGAGAAAAGGGACCTACCGAAATAAAAAAAAAACAGTAAATGATATGCCCAGCCTACTTTGCTCACGTGCATTTGTACTATTTTGCTAAATGGCCCGCCGCTTCTCTCCTCTCAAGCCCCCCACTGGTTGACAGAGTTACTGTCAGGATCACTTTCTCTTGCCGTGTGTATGTGCCAGTGTTTGTGCGTCTGCATGGCGGGAAGAGGTTCCGCCCTCTCGCCGGCAGCTCCGCCATTCGCCCCCACCTGCCTGTTGGTGCCTTTCCCCTCGTTTGACCCTGTTCCTCTCTCTCTGCCCCGCTGCAAACCTGGCGCCCTCTCTCGCCGGCTCTCGCTCCCCGCCCTCCGACCGCCGCTCCCTCTCCCTTCCCACCGCCTCTCCGCGCCGCCGTCCCTCCTCTGCGCAGCCTGCGGGGTCAACTGCCACAAGGCCTGCCGGGGACGCCTGGCCATCGAGTGCAGGAAGAGGACCAAGAGCATCAGCCACGAGTCGCCGCCGACGCTCCAGGCCAGGTCTTTTAGCTTCCCTCCGCCGGCGAACACCCCGCCGAGCCTGCAGAACACAGGTGAGGTGTAGCGGAGGAGAAAAAAAACCCAAAATGTGATTATGTCTATTTCTTATACTTGTTTTTTTTTCAGTTATTGCAGAGGAGGATATCGAAACAGTCGAGGAAGGAGTTTTTGACGTCCACTTATAGCCCGGTAAGAGACACATCCATTACTCATCATTGTCCATTTCATTCTAAAGAAGATTGGATTGTTTTTGACACTTTACATGCGTAAGACAACAATATTTACATATTTACGCCACGCTAATGCTTCCGGTTGTGACCGTTTATGTCTGTTAACATGTGAGAATCCATCCGCTCCCACTTTAGGGTACAAAACCTAGCATTGGAGCTAGTGATTAGCCTGACTTAGCACTATGCCGGGAAGCAGAGGAAGCAGCTGTCTTCCTGGCTCTGTTTCGTGGACAAAAACCGCCTCGCAGCACCTCCAAACAAAAACACAAGACAGATGAGGGGATTGCCATTAGCGTGTGTGTGGGACTATTTCCTGTCTGAACTGCGAACTGACTTCCTGGGGTCTTGTCGTCAGTCTGATGTTGCCAGGCGACCAGTGTGGAAGTGTACCCAAAAACGATGGGACACTGACTCCCCTTTTTACCAAGCTAGACTGCCTGTTTCCAATTATTCCAGTCTTTCGCCTGAATTAGGATGAGATAAACCGTTAATCTATTTTAAACTGAAGGATTTATGAGATTTTGTTCCTGGAAACAAATTAAAGAGACGCTTGGGTCTGATTGTCTAAAGAGCGCTGAAATGCTACTGTCTACATCCTCTAATAGGAGACGGTAAATGAGTCGTGAGCAGTTCAATCAAAAAAGCAATTTCCTTTTTTATTTCTTTTAGTGATTCCCACCAAAGTATGACAGTTAAACAAAAAAAGGCTTTTATGCAAAAGTGATAAAAGAGACTCGGCAGAGAGCAGAAATAGCAATGTTTGGTGTTCTTCTTGCCGCTGTTGGACGTCTGCGTCGTTGATTGGGTTATTTTTTAAAAGCTGTTTCTACAAATAGTGTTTAATAATCAGTGGTTGTGGTTTAAAAAGATGACAATTTTGCGAAACCTGCTCTCACTGTTGAGGGCTAAGACCGCTAATTTATTTATTTTTTTCCAGGAATTGCTCTCTGGCTGGCATGCAAGAGGTCAACGCAGAATGTATCACAGTGTCAGCCGGTCAGTCAGCCCTCCGGAGGAGAGGGCGAGAGGAGGGCAAGGCTTTCATTGCACTAAAAAAACACATCAGGATACCTACGCGCTGCCACAACGTGGACGCTTGCTGCAGCCGCAACGCCGCCTTCGGCTGATCCCGCGCCTGAACCCGTTGAGCGACACGAAAGGAATGCATTCACACCATCATAGAACAAGCGTGAGGCCACAGTGTTATTGTAACATGTGTATTTTCTTAATAAAGATCAATAAATTGTATTTTCTTTACGGACTGTCGGCATCAGTAAAGTTTATCATTTTGTGTCGCTGTGCTGGAAATTGGGTTGTTTTTTTCTTCTTTTTTTTTTTTTTCTTGACATAGGTGCTGTTAGCTGCCATGAATGTAGACTTGTCACTTGTCAGATGCTCTGCTTTTTTTTTTGCTTTTTAAATTGTTTTTATGGTCGATTTTGTGGCGCTTGCCTAAATCTGTTACAGAGGCAGCCAATTTTGCTAACAACAACAACAAAAAAGACCTTCAACTTGTTGTATATTGTCATTGTCATGGTTTATGAGGACCACTCAATTTGTTATTGCTTTTCTGTTGTTCCAGCGCTGTCTTGTGGGTGCTTTGATGATCTATCCCTTTGCCGTACAGTGAATGTGAACGACACCATGCGGTTCTGCCGAGGGAAACGATATTTTTCCCGCACACAACTATCAAAAATCTTTGGCGTACTGTCAGTAAACCAGTTAAAAGTGTAGAACAAGATGTCGTCCAAAACTTTTTTTTCTTTTTTTGTTGCATGCATCTACCATTTTTGTGTTCAGGCTGTTCCTGACGCAGGTTATCTTTCATCAGAAGGGAAATGCTTTGTTGCTTCTGTGTCTGTAGAGAGATATATGCAAATTCTGGATGCGGTTTTGCTTTCATCATTGAGTGCGACTCCTCAAACCCATATTTATTTTCCTGTATAAATGGCAAACTAGCCGTTGGCCTCTTTGTGTTGCTTCCCGCCTGACGATGGATGTTCGTTGTCATTCCGTGAATGATTCCGTCTTTTGAACCGGCACTGTTGTGTTGTCCCGGATGATCCTTCCGTCTTTAAATCAGTGCTTGGTGGCTTTGATCTGTGCTCTGGTGAAGAATTCTTGTGATTAAAGGCAAATAGATGTATGAAAAAGCAGTTGTTGTGAAATGTATCCGTAAAAGTGAAATCACTTTTTGTATCACCAAATACATCACCAAACTTTCAGTGGTTTTCAAACTGAGGGGCACACCCCCTAGCGGGGCCCGGTGCTTTGAGGGAAGGGGCCACAGGGTGTCTGTAAACACGTTTTACTAAACACCGCTTTAAGAACACCACCAAGGAGGGCCTTTTAAAAAAACGTAAGCAAAATGCTACACATTCAACGCCAGCAGGGAGAAAGTTTTGGGACAGATATTGATTGTACAGTTGTCGCCGAGCATTTTCGTAACCCTGTATCTGATTAGGCAGCAGCAGGATCCAGCGTCCTGTGCATTAATAACCAACCCCGCAGTCGATAGCCTCCTCTTGTTACTCTTGGAAATAAAGGCCCACCCCACCCCCCGTGGCTACGGCTCGGGAGGACATCGATCCGACTGTATCCAGCCCCTGAGACATCTCGAATCCCGTCTCGAGAGATGACGGCGTTTAATGGCCTCGTGCGTGTTCAGTCCGTGTTCTGATGAACAGCAGAGGGTGATGAGTTCAGTCGATCCCGGGATAGCTACATTCATTCATGTGTTCCATTCATCATAGATATATATTTACAACTACACTAACAGGAAATAAACAAAATACCTGTTTTTATTAACCGCAGAAGAACTTTGACTATGCCTGCACCCTTTTGAGCTAAAGATAAAATTAAATATTTTTCATGTTAAAATATGCACATATTTAGGGGTTCGTTTGTTAACATATTCATTCAGGTCTCCTTATTGTTTTTCTTTATTTGCATTTCATAAACTAAAATTCTTGGGGGAAAAAAATGGGAACTAAACTTGACCGTCATGTGACTGTGGACAAGAAGTGCGCATCACCTTGATACAAGAGTAAAGGATGGAGCTAATTTTCAAGGCCTTTGTTTTTCAGATACGTGTTTTTTAAATAGTAAAACCTTCATTGTGTACAGCGGTTGCACCTGATGAGCCGATACAAGCTTCACTGTGTAAATATGGTGTGAGTATAAAGAAAAGGTGCACGTGTTCATGCAAAAAGGGCTTTCCTCGATAGGGGCTAATGCACGTATGGACAAAACAACAACAACAACAACAATAAATCTCTAAACTATCACAGCCTTTCACATCCTGTGTGTTGTGCCGGTAAAAACGTGTGGCCGTTGCCCGCGGCAGCGCTCATTCACCGTGAGTGATGCCGCCCTATTCACCTGGTGTAAAAGCCCTTCCGCTCCACCCGCTTAGCTAGCAACTGAGCACCGATATTGATCTGGAAAACAAAAGAAAGGAAAGAAAAGTGTGAAAGAAGGGAAACTGAAGAGGTAGCACTGAGGCAAATTACAATGTCATGAAGGCAAGATGGAAATAACTCCCTCTCATTTATTGTTCACATGTTCCCGCCGCAACCTCGATTGCGAACGGAGGAAAGATCTGAAGCTTGACAGGGAGAAAAGGTGTCATTTGCCTGGGAAAATGGCGCAGATCTATCAGTCCATTACAGGCAGGACAGACAGTGTGCTGCGTTTCATCCCTGATAGCCTATAGAGGGAGCGCTAATCGCATTGGCAGTTTTTTCTTCCTTTTTTGCAGCTACAGAGGCACATAAAAAGGTTATCATAGAGGAGAAATGGGATTTGGCACAATGAATAACTACATGCAATATTGATTGGTTTGAGCGGCTCATCACTCTCGGATTTCCTCTTGGAGGGCTAACGAACAGACTATTGATTCGATGTCCGCTTATCAAAAAGCCGGTACCGCCGCCAAACAACCTGCCTCTTCGTGACGCCCGCGCCATCCCTTATGAACCCGCCGTGACACCTGCGACTGTGGCGCGGTGCCCTCTGTGCCTCGTTGAAGGGAAACATCTGGAGGCCAAGGACCATAATGCATCAAAGATGAAAGGGCCCTGCCTAGCGGCGACCACGAGGTGGTGCTGTTGAGCCACCAAACTGTTGAGAACCTGTGTGTGTGTGTGTGTGAGTGTGTGTGTGTGTTTGGAGGAGGACACACAGCCGATGATATGGCACAAAGCAGTAGTGACTCTGTCGGGGTTTGTCGTGAATCACAAAGCAGCGCCACAATGCAAAAAAACCCGGCTTTTCTTCTTCGCTTGTTTGCACGTTACCGTCCATAACATCAAAGCCTGGGCACATGCGAGGTGCAGACATGCACACCGGAGCTGCGTCGCGTTGCCTCTACGCTTGTTCTTCCCTGCGAGCTGACAGTTCTCTCCTCCGCCCACACGCTCACACTCACACACACACACACACACACACATACAGAGATAGAGAGAGACACAACCAAAGGAAAACCCTCCAGTATTACTGTGGTTACACTTTCCCAACTCACTTGTTTTACTTTATTGTCCTTTGCTGGAAAAAATGCAAGAAATTAATTTTTTTTTTAAAAAAGTTCCCATTTATTTATGAATTTTTTTTCACGCCCACTCAAAAACCTCTTGGGTAGGTAAACTTTAAATCCCGCATGGTGGCGAGTCAAATAATTGGCCTGAAAGAGGGCTGTTGGCTCTAACGCTCCGGTTTTGTTCGGTTTCAATAATGTATAAGCGAACAGGGCCGAGTACATTTTTCTTTGTCTGTTCTTTTTTTTTTGTGCCGGGACCACTCATTACTAGCCAAATCGCACGGTAAGCTAATAAAGGTACTGGTTGAAAACGTACTTTGTTCATTGGCACGACGTTGAAAAATTTAAGCAGGAGAGCCACCCTCGGGTCAGTTATTGCTGACTCAGACTCTTTTAATGACTCCTTCTTGGATGTACTTAAAATGGCCCACACCTGCCGACGCAAGGTCCTCTCCCGCCTTTGCACGAAGTCTCATTTTACCATCCCGGCAACCGGTTCAGGTGCCGTCCCGAGGATTGGCGGGAAATCAATGGCTGCCGCACCGACGGCAGGTACGGGAGGCATATTTAATATCCCTGAAGATGTGGGTAGATGATGGATTGATTTTTCCCGAAGACCTGGGTATATGAACTCTAACGGTCAGATGTCGCTTTATTGGCAATTTTACGTTGTGTTTAAGCTGAAAAAAAAAAAGTATATATATATATATATAAAAAAAAAGTATATATATAGATGCTGATTAATGAGCAATGTGCTTTGCAACTGAAGAAGAATGCTAACAGTTAAAAGTGCCATTGCTTTTAATAGCACCAAATTGCAAATTGCTTGGCTAGCTTTTCGGATGAACCCTATGCTGCCTGGAAATGATGCAATGCCTATCATATTGCTTAAAAAATGACACCTGCAGATCTCAAAATGCGTGTTTTTTTCACGCCAACGCATGATTTTATCTCATGAAATATGCAGATGGTTTCTCCGAGTGAGTGAGTGTCAAGCGGTTGTAGCAGGTAAAGCAGAATACCTCTCAATATATTTACTGAGAACTTCTATCTAAATGCAAAGCACCGCAGGGGCTGTTAGCATGAGCAGAACTCGGACTGAACACGGTCAAACGGCTGGCTGTGGCACCGGAATGGGATTTGACCGTGATGGAGATGGACTGTTTCAAGCAAAAAAAAAAATCAACAGGTCAATGATGCTGAAAAGCGAGCAATATTGCCTGCGTTACAAAAAAGGCTAAAAGCTAAAGGTTTGTCTCTGTAGCAAAGCAAAGTAGGGAATTCAACAAAAGGTCACTGCAATTGGAACAGACAGTACACGAACCGTGATAGCTACAGCAAGACACCTCACATTTCAAACACATGCCTTGGGTTGCTTGCAACTGGTAGAGAACTGTTACTAGCCTAGCTGATTGTGGGTTTAGTGCATTAGCATTAGATAATGCTAATGTGGAGAAACAACACCAAGAGCAGAGGCTAGGACGTTGCTTTACCTGCTCCCTACCACCAGCGCCACACTATGGAGGGCCTTGGTGATGAGCCAGACAAATACTGAACCAATAAAACAAATCTAACGGCATTTCTATCTTTCTTTTCTGTTTAAATGGAGAACATAACCACAAAGCATTAGCGACAAGGCCGTCAAGGGAGTCCATTCATGTCCTGGAAATATATTTTCAGGATGTGTATTTGGCCACCTGTGACACGGTCATAGGAGCATGATAAGAGTTTACAAGCCCATAATGGCTCGCAAAACCTTTTGGTTTTTATGAGGAAAGAGCCTGTGAGGCATGCGGGTTTCTTTATTAAGGACCACTTAAGCCTCACTCACTGAGGACAGAGGCGCAGCCTTGCAGTTTATGAGGTTTGTGATTGAAGAGTTTTGTGTACAGTGGTAAATGCCATATTGTATGACGGGAGCTGCTTTGAAAACAACAAATAAATACCTTAACTCTCAATTCAAACCATAGTTTTTCCATAAATTTGCTTGTCTTACAGTCAAAACAGCCAGCTGGGTAGAGGGAAGCTTAAACTCGCCAGTAGGGGGCGCAATAAGAGATGTAGCAAAGCTAAATGATTGCTCATTGTTTAGACATAAACCCCCTAAAACAGCATGACTGAGCTCAAAAACAAGAGACAAGGTTTTCTGAGCCTCCTGGGGAAAAATGTAGGAAGTTAGAGCTAGAAGATATACTAATGTTAGCTTTACTAATCACTAACCATAAACACAGGCAGGAAAAAAAGAGGAACAGTTGCAGGAATCACCCCACGCGTCTGCAATCTCCCGTTGACCTTTCGTCCTCTCTTGAAGACTCACCGAGGCTCTAAACTCAAGACAAGGGTTCCTTTGGGGGCTGGGGGCTGGGGCGACACCATTAGTTTTAGGCCTCGTGTCCTGTAGGCATTAAATCTGAAAGTTCACTATCTGAGAGTACCGCAGCGGAACCCAAGGGTGGCTGGTCTGGCTCCTCTTTCCTTCCGCTCTGTTCTCACTCTCCTCGCCTCGATTTTTTAATTGCTTTGAAGCCAAGCACTCACCTCGGGAAGCTCAACAGGATGTTTTACAGAGCTTTGGGGAGACCGACTATTAATAAATAATACCTCTTTCTCTACTGCGGAATCGAGCGAAAGTGGCACAGAGGCAAGAATGGGGTTTTTTTTTTTTTTGATTTTTTTTTTGGCGGACT
>CAAE01009035.1:62316-76799 GCA_000180735.1 Tetraodon nigroviridis | reverse complement strand
AAAAAAAAGAAATCTTCCCATTGTTAACATGGCCTTAACTTTAGACAGAAGCTATTTTTTTGTGCTGCAAATTGTTTTTGCCATGGTAAAGAGATTAATTGCACGCCATGCGAGATAAGAAGGCTATGGAATGAAACCCAAAGCCAAAGGCTAATTTTTAAACAAATGAATCAGCTGATTCATGCACACAGGCCAGACTAGTTTGGAGCCAAACATCCTGCCCCATGTGGAAAAATATATCTAAATTTCCTCCAAACACAAAACTCAGGATGAACTGGGTGGTTGACATCAGGGTACATCTTGGAGACTTAAGCCGCATCTATCTTAAGCAAGTGGCGGTTTCAGAAGACGGATGGATGGGTCAGTGCATCTTGGCACAATAAAAGGGGCACTCAACACTTCGGGTCTGCTGCTGTCACCAACGTACCTCTGGTTCCACTTTAAACATCTCAACAAGATGGTTTTATACTTTAAATGCTCCAGTCGGTCAGGAGTTGGTTTGGTAATGAAGACTTACAGTTATTATTGTACTTCCTGTTGGACAAACATGTGCTCCAGCTCCCATTGCTGTCTGCGGCCAATGTGCCTAATTAGATAACCGTAATGGATCACAATGAAAGGTAAAGATACTGATACGGAAAGAAAAGGGGACTATAAGATTGATTTGGCCCTAAATGATAGAGCAATTGATCGCACCTTCATGGAGCAGTAGCGTAGGCGATACCCTTCTCTAATGAGGAGGAATAGCTATTAGTGAGCAAGCTAACAGATACGAGGCCAATCTCTCACGCTGATTAACAAGGGCTTATGAGCGCCGTGACACGATTGTCCTCCACATTTAACAGGGGGAAGCGAGGAGGGATGGATGAAAGCGGTGGCAAAGGGGTCAGCTGATGGTGCGAAAAACAAACCTTTGAAATATAACAAAGGGTATCCCCGTCGAGAGACTCTATTTACATTTTTTCCACCACGGTGAACAGAAGAAATTTGACAACTCCCCAGTAGAAGGTTGTTTCTTCTTCTTCTTTTTTAAACTCACTTCCTCTACATTTCTCCAACCAACAGCATCTCACGCGCCATCTCCCTTCCAGAGTCGAACGCCGTCTGCTGAGATTCAATGTAGATTTTGGACAAACTGAAATTGTTCGCAACACAACATTATTGTTCATAAAATATGTGTGCTTTGATCTAAACTTTGTCTCTTCTGACAACTCAGAAAAGCTGTTTCTCTCTCTCTTTCTGAGTGCACTGTAACGTGCAGCCAGGACACAGTTTTTGTGTGTGAATACTTTATTGCGCACCTAACCGCAGTGTTGTACTTTTCGTGAACACACGCTTCTACACGTTGTTGAGCTTTAGTGTTTTGGAGCGGAGTAGCGGCATTGTCTTCTCTTCGCCATCAACCACCCCTCTTCTTCTGCTTCTTAGTTTATTACTGTTTTAGTTCTTGGCTTTAATGCGGCCAAATTATCGCCTATCGTCGGCCGTTTGATACACTGCATGAGTTTTGTGTTGGAGGCCGTGTGAATTTATGCCTCCAATTGCGCCAGAGCCAAGGCTTTTGCTAGCAGCCTTCTAAGCTAATGAGATTAATGCGTCAGGAGCGGCCACACACACACACTCAAAGATGTAGAAAATGGATAGGAGGTTGTTAGCATTTATATGGCTTTTTCTTGATGATGTTAGCACACACACACACACACACACACAAAACAAACATAAAGGAAAAAGGTGATAGTTGCAGCAGGTGGTAGTCATGAAACAGTTCTAGAGGATCATTAAAAAAACATTTTGGAATAAATGCTTCGCCTTTGATCGTGGGTTTTGTCGAATTTAAGCGTCCCCTCGGACCCATCGAGGCTAATTGCAGGATTTATGCTGTTTTTGTTGATGAGTAAGTGCTTTTTACATTGCAAAAGAATGGAAAAGTAAATCCCAATTTTCATTTATCCATGAATCCCACTAATCGACCAGGAGGAAGATGGATTACACACGTTTAATATTATTCTTCTCCTCCCCGCCCTCCAAATTTAAAGTGCAGGTAGATTTCAAAGCTTCACTTCCTGAACGAACGTACATTTTTTAATCCCATGACATAATCTAGATGAGAGGGGAATAAATAGCAACGGACTGAAGGAAATTAAAAGAACGGAAACATTTGAGGGAGTGAAAGGAAGGAGCATGAAAGCGAACCTGGTATCGGGGCTAATCTTTTTGATTTAGGCAAATTTCTCCCAGTAGCTAAATCAAAAAGTCTATTTTAATCATTTTCCACCCCCCCTACAGATGAGGTTTTAATTTTCACACTTCTGTGGATTACCTCAATTCAAAGCTCCTTGTTTGGAATAAAACAATCTCTAGCTTTACTCCCTCACTCAGTTTTCATCTCTTCTTTCCCTTACTTCCTGTTGCAGAAAAAAGGTTGCTCTCTACACTGACGTTTTTCTTTTTACACCTGATACATAACCGTACATGATTTTCCACCAGAATGGAAAAAAAGGTCAGTTCCTTGATCTTTAAAACACGTTTTGTATTAATCGTTCGCACAGGCGCTTTACATCGCGCCGGAACTGTTCCACAATCCCGTGGAGGATTCTCTCATGTTTAAGCAACGGCATTTGCTAAAAAGGACGATGAAAGTCTCAAATCGCTCGGGACTGTGGGACAGGTAGAGATCGGGAAGGTGGCCGTAGCTGAAAAGCAATTAACGGTAATAAATAGCGTGGGGGAAGCTATCCACCGGGGTTACGCAGACTCTGAATGTCACCTCCTGCCTGGGCCCACTTCCTTCATTAAACCTTCCCAGAAGGCCTGGACACACTTAAATACATATTTGCATACAAATGCAGTGATTAACCCTCTAAGTGCATTAGCGCGGGTCGCTTCCTGCAGCCCCTCCGCTAACATCTAGCTCACAGTTTGTCTACGTGGGCTTAAAATGGTGCGGAATAATGATCTTGTATTGACTTTGTCAAACTGACTCTGGGTGCTGGATGTGTCTCCCTGCAGAGACTTCCGGATGCTGCAAAACGGGACGTGCGGCAAACAGGAAGTGGTTGGAGGAAAAAAAAAAATCTTTATTATATTTGTTAATTCTTTAAATTCCGTGTCTGTGCGCAATCTTTAAATACATACTTAATTCTTTATCATTGGGATTTGTTATAAAATCTAGTAAACTCCGACAAAATGAATCACTGTAAAAAAAATTTTGCAGGAGGCGGGATCGTTGGCGAGCTCTCGACCAATCAGGAGGCAGCAGGTGTGTTCCCCTGCCTGAGAGCGGAGCTCAGTAGCTCACGAGCCGCCTTGGCTGCTGGCAGGCGGGAGAGGCCTCCGGAGGCCTCCGTGTGGAGGAGCCGAGTCCGAAGAATCACCAGAAAAGCAGCTGAAACGGCTTCAAACTCGGCCAAAGAGACCCGCTGGAGCCCGGACCTGTGCGGGGTGAACGCAGCTTGAAGCCCACGTGTCCCTCACGGAGAAATAAAGAAATCGATGAGCAAACATTTTGACATGCTAATTGCTAACGCTAACACGCGCGAGGTAACTGCTAGCATTTTAACTCGCACCTATGCTGGATTTATCTGAGCATTTTAACACTTTTTGTTGTATTTTAATTGACTTGGTTGTTTGTTTGTTTTTTTACCAGCATATTTTGACCACCTGAACCCAAATCCGATGATTTACCTAAACATGCTTAGACTTTCCAAAACTTAACAATATGTGGCTTCGTCCTGGGTAGAGTCACTTTATGGTCATTTTTCTGAAATTGTGGATTTAAATGGTTCTTAACTTTTTACAATTGAAAGAGACATTTGTTCAGTTTGAAGCCATTATCTGCTATTGCTAAGCTAGCCGCTTGGCTACACAGGTTTGTGTCTGTTTTCAGAATTTTCTAAAAATAAAACAAGTTTGCAATTTGTCACATTGAATCAAAGGGTTAGTTTTATTTCATTTGAAAACTCAAAAGATGAGATATTTGGAAAAGCATAACTTGAGTCCGACTGGCTGCTCTGGTGGGCTGGGCCTCGTCCAAGCAGACGCTTCTACCATCAACCTTCTAAAGACCAAACAGATGCTACTAGTTTTACTGTCCAACATTGAATCAAATTAGATTTTTTTGCTGTTTTTGGTCAATTAGGGTCATCAAAATATGAGCGACGGTGGACAATGTGTTTCCACATTGTCGAGTCAGATTGCGTACATTTCATCAGCATTTAGTAACGTTGCTGTTGAGCTCGATTACTCGGGTACAAGCGTTTTGAATGTGTTCCCACAAACTTTACACAATAGTTGACAGCATCTATGTCCTGTTCCTCCCGTCAGAGCTGGTGTGGGAAGCTGCCCGACTCTTCCTGGGAGCGTTTTCTCAGCCCGTGGAGACTCGGGCGCCTCCTGGCTGCCAGCGTTTTTCACTTTCATCAACAGTAAGTACCACAGAAAAACAGCTATTTTCACTTTTTTTTTCTCAGAACTTCATGTTTAGTTTATTTTTCAGTGTAATTTCTGTTTTGCTGACCCAGTTTCTTTGTTGGTTTTTAAAGCAGTCTGTCAGTTAATGATTTGGTGTTTTTTGTAGTCATTTACAGAACACCTAATAACTGGTGAGATTGTTGGCAGTCCTAGTTGACCAAAAATGTAATGTTTATTTTAAATGACTCTTCAACAGAGAGAAAAAATGTTCTGTTAATTTTATACAGTGTATGTAAACCAGTTTCAACTGTTTTAATTCTTTTTTCATTTGTTTTTAGGGTCGACTCCCTACGTTGATGAGAACGCTGGAAGGTCGTCTCCCCTAAATGAAGATACCAGGTTGTTTCCGGTGTCAGTCACTGGAGGTCTATGCTCTTTGGGAGCTTGTCTGGTTTTCATTGTACATTTTATTTATTTATCTTTATTCGTAAGTACGTACTCTATTTGCCGATGAATTCTGGCCTCACCCTGCTTTTTGGACGGCTTTTGCTGACCACCCAAAGCCTTTCAGGAACTGCTTCATGATGGAGAGACGAGAGAAAACTTTAAACCTGTTTTCTAGTCTTTGCGGGTAATCTTTGCCTGTGACTTCTTCTTCTGCCCTGTTAGCATTTATTTGCTATCGTTCTAAAAGTCATAATAGGGAAATGTGTCCCCTCCCTTTATTTTTTTTTACTAACACCCTCTTCGAAAGACCAAGTTAATCCTAAAATATTCTGAGTGGAACTTGGTCCAGGTGGATGTATGGATACCTGGGAGCCGGTACTTGTCCTGCTGATGTTGCGGGTCCAAGCAACCCAGTTCTGAAACTGTGCCTGTCATGTAGGTTGCTGATGTCTCGAAATCATTTGTTTGTTCGTGACGGGTCCATGTCAATAAAAGTCCATTAACTGATGCTGGCGAAGCTAATATTTGACTCTTTTGTTGGAGGTGATGGTTTAAATTGGTGCAAAAATTCAAAATCTTCCCAGATGTTCCAAACAGCAGGAAGCGCTAACATCAATTACGTGTTGAATGTGATCAGAATTCTTGGTTTCTCTGAAGTGCAAGAGCGCTAACGCTAGAATGGGTTCCTGCTGGTTTCTGAGCTTTATTACCACGGTCCGAATCACACCAGGCCTTCTGCTCATTGTGGGGTCATTAGGAATGTGAGGAATATTGATCAGAATCTAAACTTGACAGATCTTCTGGAGTAGGCCATCGTGCAGGCACCTCTGACCTGCGTGACATTTACAACAACAGCAGTATCTGCTGTTGATATGAAAAGGTTTGTTCTGCAAATCCACAATTGACGAGCTTGTCTGAAGTTGTCAATTGCAGATAAAAGCTAAAGTTTGTGGCTGCATGGGTGGAAAAATGGTTGCAGTGAAGAGAGTAGACTCGTTCAGGAAGTTGGAGGATGTGAAGGTCCTTTCAGTTGGTTTCCCTCATTGTTCTACTGGAACACCAAAACCTGCCAAAGTCCAACTGGGATGTTACTGGGTTTAAAATGACATGTAGGTAGATGTCGGTCAACCACCATGACTGCAGTCCAGCGGTCCGTCCACGTGGTTGAATTTGTTTTTGGAAGCGTTCTGAAAGTCTTCTGATGTGAGTTGTGGTTTGTTCCTCAGGGCTTGTTCCTCATCTCCCCTCCATGAACCGCCACCTTATCGTGGTGGAGGGGTTTGCGTGCCCTCGTGATCCTGGGAGCCATGTTGTCTGGGCCAGTTGGCCCCTGGTGGGGTCTCCTGGGACAACCTGGTCCCGGGTGAAGGGCCAGACTAAGTGCGGTTCAAGAAGACCGGCCAGCCTGGTGGAGGCCTCCAGAGGCCCCTGGACACCGACTCAGGTCAGAGCGTGAGGTTTTCCATCAACATCGTGGTGTGTTGGACCTCTGATCTTCTCACCTGTGAAAATGTCCTCAGTTCCACCAGGTTCAAACTCTGGTCTTCCTCTGGGAGAGACGGCGCTGCAAACGCCTCACTTGGGGGGTGAAGTTAGGGGAGGGGCCCAGTCCGACACGCTGGAGACAAAAGGACGCGCCTCGAGTTGGACCGAGGACGAGCGACACACACACGTGAGTGGATGGGGTGACCTCTGACCTCTGGGGATGCGTTTCAAAAATAGTCTATCAAAAGTCTTAGTTCCCAAACCTGCTGCACGTTGGTTTTTACCAAAGAAATAGAGAAAACGGTCCGGTCTGACGTTAAACCAGCTCAGGGGCCCCAAAGGGCTTCAAACTGCGGCCGCTTTTAATTAATATTACAAAGTTTTCAAACGTCTTTGCAGCTCGAGCAGCCCGCAATCAGGTCGCGAGTGTATTTTCACCTCTAGACGCGAGCCTCCGTCCCGTCTGGACGTCAGCCTGGCCGACGCGTGCACTCACCATCTCCACCTGTCCAGACCAGCCCCCCCTCAGAGAGAACCTCGCTAAAACAGGGCAAGACCGAACCGACGGCGGACTCTACCTCCCTAACTCGTCCCACATCTGTTTCCTTCCAGCTGGAGAGCGAGAGGGACGCCTTCTCCCCGGTGCTGCTGCAGTTCTGCACAGACTCCAAGAACCCGGTCGCCGTCATCCGGGGCCTGGCCGGGTCCCTCCGACTCAGCGAGCGCCGCTTCAAAACCGAACCGACCGCGGAGGGAGGGCCGGCTAACGTCCGCTACGCTTGCAGAGCTGGGGCTCTTCTCCACCAAGTCTCTGGCAGAGGCCAACGCGGAGGAGGCGAGGACGCAGGTGCAGCAGCCCGCCCACGAGAACTGGGACCCCAGCGGCAGACGTGGCCCTGCGAGAGAGCCGCTCCCACACCACCATCACCCAGTACGCTCAGTACCAGGCGTCCAGCTTCCAGGAGAGCCTGCAGGTCCCCCTCCTGCACTGAGGAGGCCTCAGTCTGGTGCTGAAGGAGCTCCCCAGGGGGCGTAGGGGTGGGAGGCGTTGCTGCCGATGGACGTCAGCCTGGCCAACGCGTGCACTCACCATCTCCACCTGTCCAGACCAGCCCCCCCTCAGAGAGAACCTCGCTAAAACAGGGCAAGACCGAACCGACGGCAGACTCTACCTCCCTAACTCGTCCAGATCTGTTTCCTTCCAGCTGGAGAGCGAGAGGGACGCCTTCTCCCCGGTGCTGCTGCAGTTCTGCACGGACTCCAAGAACCCGGTCGCCGTCATCCGGGGCCCTCCGACTCAGCGAGCGCCGCTTCAAAACCGAACCGACCGCGGAGGGAGGGCCGGCTAACGTCCACTACGCTTGCAGAGCTGGGGCTCTTCTCCACCAAGTCTCTGGCAGAGGCCAACACTGAGCAGGCGAGGACGCAGGAGCAGCAGCCCGCCGACAAGAACTGGGACCCCAGCGGCAGCGGGCAGACGTGGCTGCGGGAGCAGCCGCTCCCACACCACCATCGCCCAGTACCAGGCGTCCCAGCTTCCAGGAGAGCCTGCAGGTCCCCCTCCTGCACTGAGGAGGCCTCAGTCTGGTGCTGAAGGAGCTCCCCAGTGAGCGCAGGGGTGGGAGGCGTTGCTGCCGACGGACGTCAGCCTGGCCAACGCGTGCACTCACCATCTCCACCTGTCCAGACCAGCCCCCCCTCAGAGAGAACCTCGCTAAAACAGGGCAAGACCGAACCGACGGCAGACTCTACCTCCCTAACTCGTCCAGATCTGTTTCCTTCCAGCTGGAGAGCGAGAGGGACGCCTTCTCCCCCGGTGCTGCTGCAGTTCTGCACGGACTCCAAGAACCCGGTCGCCGTCATCCGGGGCCTGGCCGGGTCCCTCCGACTCAGCGAGCGCCGCTTCAAAACCGAACCAACCGCGGAGGGAGGGCCGGCTAACGGTCCGCTACGCTTGCAGAGCTGGGGCTCTTCTCCACCAAGTCTCTGGCCGAAACCAACGCCGAGCAGGCGAGGACGCAGGTGCAGCAGGCCGCCGACGAGAACTGGGACCCCTGCGAGAGCAGCCGCTCCCACACCACCATCGCCCAGTTCCAGGTGTCCAGCTTCCAGGAGAGCCTGCAGGTACGCGCACACGCACCTCACCTCACCCCCGGCTCTTCCTGACATCCTGTCTTCTTCTTCCAGGTGGACCTGGCCCCGGAGGGCGGCAGGTAAGGCTGCGGCGGGCGCCCAGGCCTCCTGTCTCCCCCCGAGGCTCAAGTCTTTGTGCTTGGCAGCGAGCAGAAAGGTCAGGACCAACACCGACTTGTCCGATCCAAAGAAGCGAGCTGCCAAGAGAAAAACCAATGGTTTTTCTGTGTTTTTGTTTTTTTTCTCTCAACACTTAGGCAAAAATTTTTCCCTTTTCAACACTTAGGGAAAATTTTTTTGCTGCTTTTTTTGCCTGTTCTTTTATACTTAGTAAAAACAATTTGGCTCTTGGCTTCCCTCTCATTGCATCTCATGGCATTGGTTCTCCCTGCTTGCTCCTGCTGTTCCATGGCCTCCTCTCCCCAGGTGGAAGCCTCAGCTGCAGGTGCTGCCTGCCTTCATGAATGGTGTCCAATGGCAACATGCGGGCCCCAGGAGCCGCCCTCCCACGCGCCTGTATTTTTGACTAAGTGTTTTGGTCCAAATAAAAATGATGTGGAACCACATGGATGATGGGATGGTTTTTATTGCTGCTTTGTACACACACAGAAACAACATGGATGATAGGAAAGGTTTTTTTATTGACGCTTGTTCACACACCAAACGGGAAAAAGTTTACAAGACATGAGAAAAAAAAAGCTCAAAATGAGACAGCAGCTTAGTTACGAGCTTTATTTCACTGCTGTCTCTTTGAGTCACAATAGAACAACACTGTCCCACCAAATCAACATCAACATCACAAATGGAGACTGCCAGTGGTTCTGAGCACCAGAACTACTGGCAGGACATCAGCAACTCAGACAGGTCTTCAACGTGCATGGCGTGGACTACCTGACGGGCTCCTGGTGGCTGGTGCTGGAGGACCTCAACAGCAGCAACATCCCCGGGAGGCCTGGACGGTCCTGGAAGACACCGACAGTCAACAACTCGTCCACCGACAGTCACTTCATCAATCAGCCATTAAAGTGTCTGCCTTACCGTCTTTCTCCTGGTCCTCTTTCCTGTCTCCCGTCACCTCGACACCACCACCGGCCTCCGAGGTCGCTCGAATAAAAACAGTAACAAACGTGTTCAGTTTTTGTTTGAACTCTTTGAGGCGACCAACACACCACAACGTTGATGGAAACATGCCGCTCTCACCTGAGTCGGTGTCCAGGGGCCTCCGCACTGTCTGGCCCTTCACCTGGGACCAGGTTGTCCCAGGAGACCCCACTCAGACTTCTTGAAGCACACCTGTGTAGCTAAGCAGATAAATTAGCGTTAGCAAACGGGCTAACAGCTACGTTGACGGAGTCTACCCTGTAAGAAAACGTATATCGCCGAGTATAAACATGTTTAAATGAGCCATCACAATTTGGTTTTGAAGCTCCAAAAATGCTCAGAGAAAACATTCATAGCAGGTCAATCAAACATGCCAGAAAGTGCCTAAAACGCTCAGATAAATCCCCGCACAGGTGTGCGGAAGTGAGCCCGGCCAACTTACCTCGTGGCCGGTGGCGTCCCTCGTTGGCGTCCGAGCTCGCGGTCCGCCGTTAGCTGTCCTGCTAGCTGTCGTTAGCTTCAGTCAGCGTTCAGCGTGCTGCAAAAGTTTACTCACCCGTCCCTGCGTTCCTCCGTGGGGAAGACGTGGGCTCCGAGCTGCCGCTTACCTCGCACAGGTCCAGGCTCCGCCGGGCTCTCCTCGGGCAGGGTTGAAGGTTCCAGCTTCGGGGGTTTTCTTCCACGTTCGCGTCGTCCTCCACGCAGCAGCCGAGGAGCCTGGTGACTTCCGCTCTCCACCAGGTGAGCGCACCGACTGCCTCCTTAATTGGCGAGAGCTCCTTTTTAAGTCTTTCTTCTTTGTTGGTTTTCGTGGCGGTCGGCGAGCGGCGAGTTGGTGCACTAGCGCCCCCGACTGGTGCGGAGGGTGGATCAAGGATTGACTCGAATTTAGAAAAAGAAAAAAAGAAAGAACAGTGTTTTATTCTGCTCAGGGCTTTTATTGTTTTTAAATACCGAAACATGATTTGAAATTAATTTCTTTCTGACCTTTGTCTCCAAATGTCCACACCAAGTTGCTGAATGATTCCTCAGGGTTTGCAGATGGATGCGGTCGTTCAGCGCTGACCCGGGGCTGCAGATGTTGGCCCCAAAGGCCCCCTGGTGATGGATCGTCTCGTCCTTCCAACCCTGACTGTAAAGAGATGGCTGGGCAGCCCCGTGCATCCACACTGGCAGCAAGTGAGCGTGGCGGACAGACATCAGCACAGGTCCAGATATCGGCGCCAACACGGCCAGAGGGAAGAGCGGAGGCCGTTCGCACCTGTGCCGAGGTGGAGGGCAGGAAGCTGGTTCTGACGCCTGCTGCTGGGATCAAACGGATCTTCATTCTGATGAATAACTGCCTTCAGTTGCAACTGCGGTGCGAGAGGTGAAGCGTGATTAGTTTCTGATGGAATCAAAGTTAGGAGCAGAAGCTAACAGCTTGATGGGGGGGCCACGGGGCCAGAGTTTAGAGGTATTTACTCCTTATTTATTAGTACAGGAAATGAAATAAAGTGCCGTTCCGTATAAAAACGGCTTTTAAAAAGTATCCTGTATGCTAATTAAATTCATTTCTAATTTTAACAACCTTTAGCATGTGGAGCTGCAGTGAGGCTGCAAGTGGGCTTTGTCGCTGACTGGCGGCTAAACTGAAAACAACATGTCTTCAGGGCTAGATTGTACTGAAGGATGTTGTTTTTGACTTTCAAATCCACTTGCAGTTGTAGCATTTTATCAAAAATACACACATGAGGAAAAAGCTGGGTTAGACTTCAGCAGGAATTCCTAAACTTTACCATGCCAAGGTCCTCCTACCCCCAAATAAAACATCAGGTTCTGCCTGGGGGGGGGACCTAGTATCACCCACGGATGATACTAGAAGGTATGTGAGGAAATTTAAAACTAACCAAGCATTTGTTTCAAGAGCTTTAGCCAATCGGAGCATGCATACTGGTTGTCGTAAAATAGTGTTAAAAACATTTGAACTTGTTAGGGGCCCCTTTAAAATAATCCCACATGCAAATGACCTTGAGTTGGAGTGTTTGTCCTTCCTCGTGCCTCCATAACTCCCATGACCGTCTCAGTCCTCCTCCATCTCTGTCCTCCTTCCACCGCTCATTTGCGGCGTGCACAGCCGAAAGCCGAGCTAATTAAATGCTTCTAAGTGAGTTGCCTTGCCTCGCCTGCCATTCCAGCCTCGGCGGGAAAGGTCACCCCACTCACGGGCACGAGGCAGATATTTTCTCATGACTCTATGTCCTCCCACCCCCCCCCACCACCCCCCACTGCTCCCCTTTTGAGAAATTTAGCAGATTGTTAATTATCAGATTACAAGTTTGCCTTTTTAAAGGCCAGTGCGTCGCCCCGAGTAGGTAGGGAAAAAATGGGTTGGGGGTGGGGTGCTGAGGAAGAGGCAGAGCAAGGAGGGGGTATAAATGAAAATGGCTGAGGGGGGTCTGGCTCTTCCCTCTCTTAATTCTCAAGCTGAGTCAGGGCTGTGATTCGTGATCAGACGGAGGGAAAATTTGAGATAAGCTGGGGATAGATGTCCCCCCCCCCCTCTTCCGACTGAGCTTAAGTACCTCGGCCATTTAAGTAATGACCCTGGCGGCGCCTCGCACGGAGTCACAGGCGCGAAATAGGATATCAAACCCTGCTAGATATCCAGTCTGCCGGCAGCGACGTCGAAAGAGCTTTAGCCAATCGGAGCATGCATACTGGTTGTCGTAAAATAGTGTTAAAAACATTTGAACTTGTTAGGGGCCCCTTTAAAATAATCCCACATGCAAATGACCTTGAGTTGGAGTGTTTGTCCTTCCTCGTGCCTCCATAACTCCCATGACCGTCTCAGTCCTCCTCCATCTCTGTCCTCCTTCCACCGCTCATTTGCGGCGTGCACAGCCGAAAGCCGAGCTAATTAAATGCTTCTAAGTGAGTCGCCTTGCCTCGCCTGCCATTCCAGTCTCGGCGGGAAAGGTCACCCCACTCACGGGCACGAGGCAGATATTTTCTCATGACTCTATTCCCACCCCCCCCCACCACCCCCCACTGCTCCCCTTTTGAGAAATTTAGCAGATTGTTAATTATCAGATTACAAGTTTGCCTTTTTAAAGGCCAGTGCGTCGCCCCGAGTAGGTAGGGAAAAAATGGGTTGGGGGTGGGGTGCTGAGGAAGAGGCAGAGCAAGGAGGGGGTATAAATGAAAATGGCTGAGGGGGGGTCTGGCTCTTCTCTCTCTTAATTCTCAAGCTGAGTCAGGGCTGTGATTCGTGATCAGACAGAGGGAAAATTTGAGATAAGCTGGGGATAGATGCTCCCCCCCCCCTTCCCCCTCCTTCTCTTCTTCCGTCTGTCTACTCCCATCAGCCCCTAGCAACCCTACTCCTGCATCTCTATTTGACTGCATCCAGATCTGGACGCCGCTCGAAGAACCAAAGCACCCCCCCCAGCGTTTCGGAGATGTTTTGTATTTTGACGGAAAACGCAGGAGCTCACAAAGACAAAGAGGAAAAAAAAAAAAAAAAGTCACCCGAGAACGCTCCATCACCTCACCCTGACACCCAGAAACCCCTCCAGTTGCGTAAAAAGAGGCGCCGAGCCCTAGTAAAGTTTTCCGACTCACTGGGAAAAGCTCAGATTTCCGCAAAAATGCTATTAAAATGATCTATAGGCACGCTGGGAGAATCGTCTGTGTTTATAGTTCCCTTTAATGCCCTGTCTTACTTGAATATAACCCCCTTTTTTAACACGGAAAACAGACCCAGATCATCACCATCACTCTTAATAAACATATTTTACATGCAAATAGGCCACCTAACACTGGAACTATTTAGTATTAGTATTATTATGGTTATTTACTACTATTTATTTATTATTAGGCTATTCATTATTATTATGGATCCCTGGGTGCATCTGGTTTCTTGCCATTTCGTGGCCATCAATCTTTTAATTGATGCGGCGCGTTAACGAGACGATAATTGAGCCGTGAATCAGATGCGGAAACGGGCAACGGCGAGTTTGCTGATGAAAGTTTTACACCCCCGGGCTATGAAAACGCGACGAAAGAATTACAGCTGGTGGAGTTTTTTTTTTTTTTCCTGCAAAATTAGGTCTGGTAAAAAAGTCAAGTGGAATATTTTGGTTTCAACATGTGACGTGACTGTAAAATACAATAAATACATGAATAATGAGTTGCATAATATGGTTCCATTCCAATAATCCACAATTTTACATCATCCAGAGGCACAGCCTGTTTTTTTTTTTCCTTCTTCTGACCATCACGTTGCCTCGGCGATTTGTAACTAATGCTCGTCGGGCGTTTTGTGTGTGCCTCCGCCTGAGGCAAGCAAGCCGCCGACAAAAATAAATGGGATGCGGACGGCAAACGAATGAGAAGATGGATGTTCCCTTTCTCGGAGACACGGAGGCCTAATTTGGGCTAATAAAGGATCACATCGAGCGCGACCCCTTTGCTGAGGAGGGAGGGTCCGCCCAAGCCAACGCAATCGGCGGTCAATTGGCCCACGAGCTTAACGATTTCTTCCTTTTTGTCCTGGCAGAGAGACGATGGCGGGAGCGGCCATCAGAAAACGAAAGGCGGGAAGAAGAGGAGAGTTAGTGACAGCTGATGCTTAAAAACAGAAAAGGTCGTTATTATCATGTGGCCCATTGGCATTCTGTCTCATCACCTTGTCTCTGACCCAATAGGGAAGAGCGAGTGGTTGAGCACGGCCAAGGTGAGCCAATGAGAGGCAGTGTTATGAGCAGAATTAGCCCCCGACCTCTTCCTCCCCATTGCCCATCCTCCTCTCTTTTGGAGTTATCCCCCAAACGGGTGAGGGTGGAGGGGGTCTTCGTGAGTCCCTCATGTTACCCTGTATGAAAGGAAACGGAAGAAACTCCGTGAGGAGAGACAACCTCCTTCAT
>CAAE01009035.1:36561-61552 GCA_000180735.1 Tetraodon nigroviridis | reverse complement strand
AAAAGAAAAGGAGAAGGGGAAAAAAAAAGAGAAAGCGCATGACGAATGGATGCAGAGTGTTTAGGGGCAAAAGAGGGAGAAGAAGAGTGTGGCGAGGGTAGGGGGACGGGGGGACGGGGCCCCAGAGACGATGTGGTTATGTAAATGTGAAAAAAAAAAAAGAAAATGAAACAGATGAAATACTACAAGCTAATAAAACTAAGAAAGGAGAAAATGACTAAAGCAAAATCAAGGGGGAAAAAAAAAATACTCTCTTAAAAGCTTGAAATAAATCTTCCTCGCACTTAAACGATCAAATTAATGCAGAACGTCAGCACATAGTCTGCAATTTGTTGATGTTTTTTTTTTTTTTTTTGGTTTTGTAATTCTTAAACAACATTTGCTAGTTGCTAAAAATGCATTTTACCTTTAAAAAAAAACAAACAAAAAACAACTATTCCCGTTAGGAAAACACACACACACACACACACACACACACACACACACACACACAGCGTCCGCCGGGTTGTGTCGAGCTTTGCTGAAGTTTGGAGGGTTTTAAACATTCATTTGAGAGTCTTCCAGGCAGGAGAAGCGATTCGGGCAAGCACAGCCATTTTTCTGTGTGGCTGTTTTTAATGTATGCTGGCTCATATTTGCTATTTCAGCAAGCCAGCAGTTCTTTGTTTATTTTTGGGTTTTGTTTTCGTTCAGTCTTTCAAGGCCGTTGGTTTGTTCCTCAAGACCTTTTTCTTTTTAAAAACCTGTCCATTTCTGCTCCAGCTAGCTTCACGACAGCTGCATTATTCACATTTCTATTCATATTTCATAATGATGAAATAATGCTTGAAATATTGGTTATTTTTGCACTTTTTTCCCCCCCTAATTCTTCCTATAAATTTCAGAAGGCCCTTTAGCGCATTCTGGCGGCCTCACAGTAGCCCACACCACAAATTTCACTAAAGAGAAGAGGCGGTACTGGGATATGTGATATTTCTGCCCATTAGGTCCATTTTCTTTTCATACTTCTTCCATTAGCAGCTCTCCAGATTTAATAAATTAATTGAAGGCTTCTTATAGCACTTTGTAGGTGACATTGAGCACAAGATTGGTCACGCTTCATGCATAATATCTAATAGCCCACTCGTGCTCCACATGGTGCCTTCTAGACTCACTGCACAACACAAAACACACTGTCTGCCACTAGAGGTGAGGCTTTGTGTGCTCGTGTCGCCTTCCGTCTCCTAGAACTGTGAACAGTATGAAACAACCTGTTTTTGAGAGGAGCGATGCGGTGCGAAGGCATTTGTGTGTTGGGTGCATTCGTGGGCGCACAGAGGTTGACAGCGTACGTGCGAAGGAGTCAAGCGGGCGAGCGGCGGCTGCGTCGGGACCTCCCATTGTTGCCGAGGTTCCCTGACTCTTTTCCGCTTCTTCGGCTTTTTTCATCCCCCTGGAGGCCCTCGTGCAGACAAGACCATCCGCATGCTCATATACACTCTCTTGGACATATAGACTTTCTGCTGCAGCGAGCAACAACAACAACAACAACAACAACAACAACAAAAAAAGAACGCCTACCACCAGGCCACGGATGGTCGTCTGAGTGTCAGAAAAAGTATGCCCGGGGAAGTCTCGTATGGTAATTTTGCTTGAGTTTCTAGTTTTTCGTTCTCCTTGTGTATCACTCTGTGTGTGTGTGTGTGTGTGTTTGTGCATGCGTGATTTCCAGATATCTGTGTAGACAGCTTGATTAGCTGGCTGTCCAAAGTAAGAATTCCTCTCCCTCCCCCAACAACAGATCAACCTTGAACAACCTTTCCATCTCCTTACCTCCCAAAAAGCTCCTATCCCATTTATTTCCGTGAACAAAGCAGGAAGGGCAAAAATGCCGCAAAATTGGATTTTAAACCTATGATTTTATGTATGTATTTGTTATTTAAGAAGGCGAAACTGCAATGATGCTCATTCTAAGCAAGAAGGCACGTGCGTGTAAATTAATTACCTGATATAAACATCACATTAATCACAATATAATGTACGAGGGTGAGATAAAAATACAATTGAACCTATACTCATCGATAAAAATGGAGTGAGAATTTACATCGCTTAAGGTCGGCGGTGACTAAGAAAAAGTAGAGAGAAGCACGGCAACGACTGTGATGGATCAGGTTGTTCATGGGAAAATTGCTTGCTTGTGGGGAAACACATCTCACCAGTGGCAAGGAAAGGTTCGGCTCAGCACTGTTACTTTCCCGCAAAAGCAGCTGAACAAAGCAGTCAAAACACAGGAACGCCATTCCAGTCACTATTAAAACAAATTTGTGCAACACTCATTGTGTTAATATGTGTTGATATTGCTTAATTTTATTTTTTTTAAAGAGTCTAAACCAGGAGGTGCACACTCCAAGGTCCGTGTACAGCACAATTTGATTTCAAGTGGGTCAGACTACTATTTTAATATCATTATAATCCATAAATAAGAGAAACTCTACACAAATTGTTTATATTGTGTATAAAAGGTACAGAAATTACAGAAAATATTATTTTCCATCCATTATCCTACCCGGTCTGCTGGTGCCTATCTCCAGCAATCTTAGGGCGAAGGCAGGGATCCACCCTGGACGGGTCGCCAGTCCGTCACAGGGCACACATTCCCTCACACATTCATACTCTATGGACACATTTAGAGTCTCCAATTAACCTGGCATGTTTTTGGACTGTGGGAGGACGCCGGAGTACCCGGTGGGAACCCACGCACACACAGGGAGAACACGCAAACTCCGCACAGAAAGACCGGCAGCAGCTGGAAGCGAACCAACGACCTTCTTGCTGTGAGGCAACAGCGCTAACAGCTGCACCACCGTGTGGCCCCCTTATATTTTATATCATATCTATATCTATATCCATATTCACCATATCCCCGTTAAGTCCACCAAAGTGCGGGAATCTTTTGTTCTCTTCATTCATTTTGTGGACATTTTTTATCCCAGTTTGTGACATCCCAGCTGCAATGTAACATTTTTTATACTCCAATTAGAGCTTTTATTTGCTGGGAGCTATGGCACCAATTTGTACACATATGTCAAACGAACATAAATCAACCTCATCCACTCCCAACGAGACACTGAGGAAAAACGTGTTGAAATGTCCCGACCAGTCAGTAGAAAACCCTGCTTTTTAGGAAACATTGACACGCTAATCTCGAAGTGACATTACCGAAGGAGTGAGCGATGTCACGGAAGGTCTTTGAGAAAAAGACAGACTGCAAATGAAGCGGAATCTCTGATGTCTCCTGCGAGGCCAATCTCTGCCTGTCTGTCAGGCCGGCACACATCTGTAGCTAGGGAACAAAAAGACTGAAAAGCCAGGGATTGGCGCGAAACATGGTAGCATGAGCCGGCGAGGTCAGTTCATGAGGGGGCGTTGAACGGGAACTGGAGGCAACACGAGACGCGGACGAGCCCGCTGCTTTGCTATTCCAGGTGTCATCTTTTCCAGCTTGCCGTTGATTAGCGCCTGAACATATCTCCCGCGGAGAAAATTAAATATTGATCTATTTTATCTCTTCATTCTAATCCACTCCCCTCACCACCTCTTCTTTATACTTTGCCCGTTTTTCTTTTTTTTTTTTGATATTGGAAAGATCACTTCTGACAGAATTTCAGATACGGCCCCAGTTGGGGGGTAAGCTGCATGCAGGAGATTTCGCACATGACACAAGATCTTGCCTCCTGGGTCTTGAAATGAATAAATCCAGTTGCTTTTTCTTTTTTTTTGGTTTTTTTTTTGACATCATCTGGCAACTGTTAAGTCATCAGCGCCTCTGAAAGCTCGTTTGTTATGCGCTCCAGGGGGTAAATTACGATGAAAAGCTTTGCGTTTATTTAGCAGTGTAAATAACATTGACTTATTTCACTGTATTGTGGGATTCCTTCATTTTATCTTTAGATAAATTACAAATGTAATTGCCAAATAGACTAGATTGCACATATTTAAATTAACATCACATTATTTAGTGCCAAATATTTTTTGTTGAATTCAAATTTCTGTTTTAGTATATAAATATGTCTAAACAGATCTGGATTACTATTTTTGTAGTAACACAGTCTGTAGTAAAGATTTTTTATTATTTATTCCAAAGCCCTTGTGACCTTGCTCAGCATGACCTGCATTTATTACAGAGTAAGTTCAATAGCTATAACATCCTGGTTACTGCTTATGCATATATGTTTGAGAAGGTCCAATGAAAGGGTCAAAGTGTTAGCAAAGCCACCGACGCTAACTAAAAAAAGGTTTAGTTTGCCTGAAAGAACTGAAAAATCTCAGAAGACCAAAATAACCTGATCAAAGGACACTTTCAATGCTGCAACCGAAAGTTGCAGTTGAAAGTTTAGGTTGCTCTGAATCTTTAGATTAAAAAAGAAAAAACACATAAACCTGATGACGTTTTGCCATTCTTTTTCCTGTTGTTGCGTTATATATATAAATCATGTCCCTCCGCGTGCCCCCCCCCCCATCTGCTTGGGGGTTAGCATAAAGCAAGTGTAGCGTTTGTTATCTTACTCGAAATCATAAATAATACCTCCTCCACCTGAGACCTCTGGCTGGCGTTAAAAGCGGTGCTGACACATTTGAATCCTGCCCCGTGTCCCTCCGGCTCCAGCCTTCCCCCCACTCGTGTCCCCAGTGTTGTCCTGAAGAGCACTGCTTTTTAGTGTGATGGCTTCAGCCGTGAGGGCTCCAAGTGGTTGTGACAAGCCGAGATAGCGGCCGTTCCTTGCTGTCTGGGAGCATTAGCGCTCGTTCTTTGGGATGACCGGGAGTGCCTCGTACCTGCCTCCCATTGGGTCCCCCGTGGATTTTTGTAGCATACTTCGTATGTTAGTATGCTAGTATGCAGGGGCAAACAACCCTAGTAGTACGTGGGGTTTGACCAGGACATTTGGCCAGGAGCTTGAGTGTATTTTATGTTTTTATATATCTCTCTCGTCTGACATTAAAAGTTATTATTCCCGACGTTGTAATTGTAAAGTTCAGACTTGGAAAGGAATCGACAATTTTTTTTTGTTCTCATCCAACCTCTATTTTCCACAGTAGTGAGCAAGTGCTGTGAAGAAAAAAAAAAAAAAAAAAGCACCTGACCTTTGGTTTTACAGACCATTTGCGCTGGGAAAGAAGCCTTTCCGTCACTGCACAAGAAAAATCCCAATGCCCTCAGAGTCGGTGGGTGCATTAGGTATGCGCACCTTTATCTGGAACTTCCATTTCAACTTTCATGCGCCATAAATAGCCATTAAGTAAGCATTGTAGCCACCAAGGAGAAGACAGCTTTTGCATCAAAACGGACCAACCCAGAACAGATGGGATGCTCTGCTCCGCTAACAAAAGCCCAAGGCCTGAGCCCTGACGATCACGACAGCCATTCTAGCCGAGGGGTTCGGTAAGGCGTCGACTGGCTCAGCTCCAAACATCCAATCATTCAGCATCAGGGAAAAGCCTCTCTTCTTTCTCGGCCTGACTTTATTTGGAAAAGAAAAAAAAAAAAAAAATGGGCTGAGGAGGAAATTTGTTTTTATTTCCGGAGGCAGAGCATAGCCGAAATTGACCGCCATTTTAATGAGTTTTACCAATATGGCGCCACCTGTTTTATCCAGATAATTAAGTGATTGGCCACCCTTGAATGACCCGCTCTTGCTGTTCTCTTTTTCCCCTCTCTTCCTTGTCAAGTGCAAAACACCACTGATGGAGCGCCTGTAGTGGTTTGATAAATCAAGATGTTTGAAAGCGCAAAAAAAAAAAAAAAAGAAAATTGAGAGCAAACAGACTAAATCAATAAGCAAACATTGTTTTAGACAGGGCATTCTTGTGTCGCTACACTACTGCACACAGGTAATTCTTGGTTCACTTCCTCTCTTTGGGTCCTTTCGTTTATTTGGTTCCCTCTCCTTTTTTGGTTCCTTCCCCTGTTCATGTCATGTCTTTGGTTCACCTTCTCCTATTGGGTCCTTTTCTGTCTTTGGTTCACTTCCTTTACATGGTTGATTTCCTCTCTTTAGGTCGTTCACTTTATCTTTCTCACTCACTTCCTCTCGGGTCCCTTTATATCTTTGGTTCTCTGACTCTACTTGGTTCATTACCTCTTTAATTCACAGCTTATATTAATATTAACAATAATAATTGTTAAAGCCAGCTAGCAATCCTGAAGTGTTTGATTGTATTGTTTATTCTTGTTATTGTAAGTTGATTTTTTCTTTAACCACAAGATGGCAACACTAGAGCATGTCACACGTCTAATATGCCAAAAAATTGGTTCAACAATAAAACAACGCTTATACTGTGGCCACCAACAACACTGTTAACACAGTCTGTCTACATTCATACACGCTATACTGATACTCAAATCAATTTATACTGTAAATTTGTAGTAGATTAAACATTTTCAGACTATATAATGTGCAATCAATGCAACCTTTTACAATTCAACATGTAGAGAGTACACCATAACACAACTCCTCATTTAACACAATAACATACACTGTGTTGAGTGTGTTACACACTCACAATTGTCTTATCTCTCATCAGTAAATCCACGGCTGTATGTTTTTCCAGCTTTTGTTGATGTCTGTTCGATATTTAAATTTGGCCCAATTCTTTTAGAGCTAATTTATCTGCATTCTTTTTATGACTGAATTCTTTCGAAGAAAGGGTGGAGTTGCTTGAGTTGGCAGCCAAGATGGCATTGCGGCCTCCTCACGCGCCTGCACATATGCCGTAGGGAAAAGCCCGTCCGAAACCCATAGAAATAAATTGTAAGGTCAAAATTTTGAACATAAAAATTAAAAAAGAGAGCATCTGAGGCGATTTTAAATCTGACTCAAATTGTCTTGGCAGGGCTTCTGGTCATCGGCATTGTAGTTACATCGGTGGCCAATGTAACAACAATATTCAGGCTGCTAATGGGACAGTGATGCTAAGACTCAGAAACATCAAAATAAACTCTTTTTTATGTGGCTGAGGGAGGGTGGTGCGCCATCGCCCACTGTGGGCCGCGTGGCTGCAGGTTTTAGTTCCAACCAAGCAACAGCGCAACTGACTGAAGTCATTTATTCAACTGATCTGGGTCTTTAGACAGCTGATTGGTTAAAATTGATGTGCTTGTTTGGTTGAAACAAAAACCTGCAGCCACATGGTCCTTTGTGGAATCAGTTTGACACCCCTGCGACACCACAAATGACTTATTTCCTCCATGCTGGACATCTGATTAGCTTTCACACTGGACTACTTGAGAGAAGTCCGTTTAAAATGGACCTAAACAGCTCTGGAAAATCTCAACCGCGAAAGCAAACATCGTTTCTTTGTTTGAGTTTCATATTGCTGCCGTTATTGTCATTAGCAGCTAGGAAAGTTAGGCGCTAGTGACGATGCGGCCATGTCAAGCTTTCTTTTCCTGCTCCTTGTCTTAATGGCGCCGTGCTGCGTTCTCAATTACAACCTCATGCTGAAACATCCCAGACAGTCGACAGGCTTAACAACAACTTTGCTATTTCCTGTGTCATTATGAATCCCCTTCTGTCGCTGACGCTAGCCCGCCCGCTGAGACAATTCAGGTGCCTATTTCCGAGTGCGAATGACAAGTTCTCATTTCAGCTACTACTGAGGGCATACTCAACTAATACCTGCCTCCGGCAGTAAATGGACCTTATATATTGATTGCACCTTTATTTTTTTATTATTCTGTTCTGAATACACAACGTTCTTTACATGACAGGTGCACATTCAACCATCTGCACTTATTCACTTACAGGGGTGAAGAATAATGCAGCCAGGGAGCTACATAGCTTGACATTAAATCTGGAAGAGCTGATAGCCCCCCCCCCCGGAAATGTCCTCTACTCTGTAGTTTTGTTACAGTTCTGCCTCTCCTTCTTTGTATCCATCTATCTGTCTTTTGTCTATAGTTTAACGCTAACCTCAGACCCCGCCAATCTGTTTTAGCGCCACATTGACCGATGTAAGTACATGAACGGAATTGCAGCCAAATTCCAAGCTGCAAGTAACAGCTGTTTTTATTGATAATTTTTTGTTAAAGAGCAAAAAACATTGAATCCAATGGGGGGGAAAAAAATTAAAGCATGCTAATATTGTACAAGAATTAGTTACATCATTTTTTAAACAAATGAATAGCGGCGCTTGCAGGTTTTAGTTACTGACTTGCATTGAAATTTCACATATTTCTGTTTTATTTTTACTGTCTAAAACCCCCCGTGGGTGGAAAACTACATTTGCCCAATGCAATCCTGTCCCAGGTTGACTTCCAAAAGACGTCCAAATTATACGTTGGTAATGTTCCCACATATAAAGACTTTGTTCCGCATTTGCACAACAAAAGTGATGGAGTGTTGCTCCGAACAGCCCATTATGAGGATTTTGACTGTGTTTCAGGACTGGCTTATAAAATATAAACCTGAGATGAAGAGACAGATGCGGAGTGTGATGCTGCAGCAAAGGAGAGAGACTTCCGTTTGTTGCCACCACAAAGGTGTTTGTTCACGTGCGTGTGTGAAATGTTTGAACTTGAGAGTTGGGGGAGCGCGAAAAGGATTTAGCTGGGTAATTGAGTGCCTAATCCCATCAAAGGCTTCCTTACGCCATCCGCTTTGCCTATAATCTGTCCATAACTACACAATTCCAGCATCAAATACACATGTTTAAAAAAAAAAGAAGGAAAAATAAAAGAGGCTGTGTTTCTACACAGTAAAATGTACACAACTGCTGCCAGTTTATAACCCTCAAAACAGTTCATTTTAAGGGTATTGACGATACTCTAGAGAACCAAAATAGCCAAATTTAAAGAAAATAAATAGAATTTAAATATGTCACTTTTTAATTAAAGTTTAATTAAATAAATAAGTGTGTTAGTGATAGTTATCTTTTTTTTTTTTTACCTGAAATGAATTAATTTAATGAAGTAATGACACCTTTAGGAACACATAGTTCCCTAGTTAATTATGTGTTAATGTATTAATTAGTTTGGTACATTAAGTCTACTATAGTTTTATTCCCATTGTAGCTAGAAAAGGATCATTTTTTTCCTCTATTTCCAAATTCATTATGAAAATATAACAGCGCTGACAAGTAATACTGTTCAACTGTGAGTAAGGTGGGGTTAGGTCATACTGGCCGAAACAAACTCCCACGGTGACAATCCAATTTTGCCATTTAAAACCAAGGTGGCGACAGCGAGGATAATGTATATTTTTGAAAGTTCAGCAGTCTGATGGCCTCAGGGAAAGAGCTGTCGGAGAACCTGGACCGAATGCGTGGGGAGCTGTCTGTGGTGGGGGTGGGGGGGGTCACTGATGATGTCCCTGCCTTTGGATATGCACAGTGTTGCTACAGCGTGACTGAACGGATGGGATGAAATGTCGCGGCGGGGTCCAATTACTCCTCAGCGGCAACTCAGGCTCCACTTCACCAAGGAAAGCGGCTGGTAAAATGCGCTCGAAGGTAAACCGAACCCTAACCCTTAGTGGGAAGTTCAGAAATCCACACACAAAAGTAGCGCACCACCATCGCCATAATGCCACAATCTGTCTCTATTGGGAATGTGTTTTTTTTTTTTATGTTAAAAGCCCCTGAGACACTGCCCAGGGGTTAAAAAGAGCTGTCTTCCACAGGCGCCACGGAAGGCTAATATAGATAGACTCCACAGGTAGCGTTGCGGCTCACTGTGCAAAGAAACGGTCTCGTCTGCTCCCAGGTTTCCTGCACAGGCAATGACTGTTGACAAACGCTCGCCTTCGGAAGATGCCCCTGCAATGTTAGCAGCTCAGGTGCTTGCAGCATAAAAAATGTGTTTTTCCAGCCGCTTCGAATGTACAGAAAGCAAACAAAACAACAATTGGAATTTATGAATAAATACAATCAATTTGCATTTTTTGAAAATATCCTTCAATATTATGAAAGAAGTGCACAATAAAAGCCAAGAATCTACTTCATAATTCAGGTACCTGCTTTTTTTTTTTTATATCTAGAGCCACTAACTGACCACTTTGTTGCTGATGGAGAATAATCTTGCGCGCAGTATTGTTACTGCACTGGACAAAAGTCCCCATGATGTAAAAGCTGAAAACACACAATAGAACATGGACACCAAGGAGAGAGGAGAGCTTTCATGGAAAAGGTGGGGATGCTAAGTGCTCATGTGCCCTTTTTGCAGCCAGTGCCAAGATTTGCAACTAAGCAGACTTGCTGACTGTTTCACATCAAGAGTTAACTCAACGACGGACACACGCGCATGCGGACATGTATTGCCAGCAAGCTGGCTTTATCCTCAAGTGGTATCGCTCTCTCGACATCCCGCTACTCCAAACACTTGAGGGAGCGACGTCGAAAATCTGAAATATGCGCACGCATGCGTGTGCCCAGTTGGGGTTCAAGATGCAATTTGTGAATGTTAATAAGAACGCGCCTGCGCTCCTCGTCTAATCAGATTCAGATTTAATCGATCAATTGCATACGCAAAACACAGAAATTCAAAATGAAAGATCCAAACGTTCTTTTATATTTGTAGGGACGCTAATAGACATAATGCAACCTTAACTATCCCACCTAACAACGCCTTTGGAGTTGTAATGACCAGCAAAATTGTCCTCCCTTTGCTAGCAAAATGAGTGTCATGCTTTTTAGTATGTGGCAAATACAAGGACACACAGTGATATACATACATAGAACAGAGGAAGTTTTCTGCTCTTTGATATGTGTTTGAGTGTGAGTTCCAAATGGATCTTACCATAGTGCACATTCTCCTCACTTCATATACCCCGGTTAAAAAGATTTAGTATAAAACTTCACATTATCATCTCCCACCATTCTTCATGACAGGATTCCATCCTCTCACTTCTTACGGCTTTGTCAGACCGCGAGACTCCATTAACGTTCATACTTGGACCCGGGTTGTCCGAGGAAACGCGAAGCCATTCGTCTGCCACCGCATGATCTATATGCTACACGGCGCGCGAAACACACTCTTAACCTGTAAGTCGCTGCATTGAATCCAGACACTGACACATCTTTGATCAAACTGCAAAATGGCTCCGGCAGGATTTGTTGTCCTACATTAATCCCGAACGGTCCGGGCTATCCGAGGAGCAAGAAAATTAAACGTCTTTCTTCTCCGGCCAGCGTGGCCAAAAAAGGGGACAAGTGTGAGCCGGCTAGTAAATAACGAGACAAATACAGCTTCTTTTCTTCTGAAATGCTGTAGTCTATCTGGCCCCAAGTTAAAGAATAAATAGCGGAATACGAAGAGGAGCGTGAGAAACCGGCAGAAGAGAAGATTACAAATAGAGGCCTGTGAGTATAAATCTAAAACTGTCTAAAGAGACGGATGAACACAAGTATGTAAAACCTTCACTGCCACTTAGCTACCTCCACAGCGCAATGCTAAATGGACTTCTCATTTTGTAGTGACTTCGAGCACGTTCTAACCCCCGGTTGACAAACCACATATTGCTCAGGCATTTAACATGCAAGGCGACCCGGTCGCATATTTCCGTGCATTTCAAAAAAACAAAGGCGTGCTTGTGGTGATGCTCCTCTAAATTAACTCTAGGTTTACTGCTGAAGGAAAAGCGATGAAAGGAAAAAAACTAGGAAAAGATGTGGGGTTTTTTGAGTCAGAGGAACGTGCAATTGACAGCTTTTTTGATACAAACGACACAGAAGTACATATTTTTTTTTATGAAAGTGGAGTATTGAATCACTATTTGATGCAAAACCACACACCGACATAAACAATTCATGGTAGCCCAGATGGGCAAAGATGCACGGCGGCAAAGGCCGACCTCTTGTTGTGTTCAGGTGTCCGTCAGATAAGACAGAGAGTGAGCAAAAGGGTAGGGAGGTGAGAAGGGTGGAGAGGCGGGGGTGTGGGTAAGAGGAGCGAAAGGAGGAGGAGGAGGAGGAAGGAGGTAGCCAGAATGCCATATTGTTGTCTAGAGAGGCAGTGTGGCCTTTGGCACTGTCACAACCGCGACCACAGCAACAAAGGGATGGGAAAAACAATAAAAAAGGCTTTTTCTGCTTCGTCCTGCTCTTCTTGTTTATTTTAATTTTAAATTTGTAAATTGCTGAATGAAGACTAGAGACTAGAGCCAGATATCCCACAATGCCTTTCACTTTGTCCAAGTGTGTCCCAGCATTTGGGGATCGAGGTGCCCTGCTCAAAGGCCTTTCCTCTCCGTCTGGCCTCCTCGGGGAGACATTTTGACGATTTGCTCCCTCAAAAATCTTCATTCTGTCATCGAAATTTCAGTCGAATCAATCTTTTTAACATCGTTGTCAGCAATTTTTTATTTTTTGGTAAAATCCAGTTTGTAAAACAGCCACCACGTTTGACTAAAGCTATACAGTATAGCTACCAGCATGGGAGTACCTCTCAAACGGACTTTTTTTGAAAATGAATTCACGTATATTTTTTGTTTCTTAAAAAAAATGTGCAAAATATGCAGCTAATTTCCAGGGGTTCTTGCGCACAGGTGCTAAGATGCACATGCTCGGGCAAAGTCATACAAATCGCAGTTCCAGTGTCAGAGTATCAAGTCTCAGGACAAATTACCTCACTACAAGAAAGGCGCAAATAGAAATCTAGAATAACACAAAAAAAACCACCCCTCCCCTTTGCCGTCCAAGGGGCATGAGTGTCACATGCCCCTCGCGAGTCAAATGAGCTCGCCCACGTACGCGTGCTCATCAGCCTGTCCATCCCCGCGTGTTGACGCGCCCCGTCTCGGAATACACTGTCACTGTTCATCAAAGTCCCGCTCCCAGGCAACCTTGTCGCCTGGCAACACGAGTCTAGTTCATCAAGGGGGGGTAGGGGGGGGGGGGGGGGGGACACGGGACTTCAGCCAGGCGCAAAAGGAAAAAGAAAGCAGAAGGGAAAAGAAAAAAGGGGCAGGACATTGAGCCTGCCACTTTATTTGTCATGCATTTTAATATCTTTCTTTTTTCATCACGATACCAAGAAAAAAAAAAAAAAAATGCTGCGAAGTTGTCAAGAAGCTAGGCTGCTTAACTGCTCAATATCGTCCAATGACTAATTCTTGTGAAGGCTGCCACGTGCATGGGCGCCATGGTAGAATGCAAAGCGCGTATCCGTTTTTTGAGCCGCCGCGTCCTGGAACTGCAATTACCAGCTGATGCCTGCTTACTGCCAGGCAATCAGCACTCCATTAGCCCCTCCACATCCAGCCTTTCAAACATGCGTGCGCGGCGGTTCCCGCAGATGCACACACGTACTCGCACACACACTTGTGTACACAAATGCACACATTCCCCCACCTTCCCCGCCTCCCGGCGTCTTCTCGAAGGGATGCAAATGATTACCGACCGCTGCGGCTGTTCCCCCTCCTCCTCCTCCCTTTTCTTCCTTCCCGCCATCTCTTCTGACGTTTTTTCCTCAATCCTCCAAAATTGTGTCGCTTCTTCCAGATTCCAGAAGAAACCCCCACCCCCCCCCCCCACCCTGTTTTTAGCAAATCCTAGCGGTGGTAAACAGATCGCCTCACAGTTGCCTACACACTTCTTTTTCCGAGCCCCAGAGGCGTTTCCATCGCGTTAAGCGGAAAATCTGCCGAAAGGTGACTGGGATTCAGGTGATGCCGAAGCGAGCGCACTCATCTGTGCATGCAAACATGCTTAGCGCATAGTAGAAACATGCTGAAGATTACTGTAAATCTGCTTTGCTGGTTTCTGGTGCGCAGTGTTTGATTCAAATATCTACTTCTGTTCCTGTTTACGTTTTCGGTCCCTTAACGTTCTTTTTCGGTGAATATTTCTCTCTATTAGCACTCTCAACGTTTCATTATTCATGCTAATAGCTGATGAGAAGGCTAGCTTCCTCTCCACCCCTATCCCCGAAACTGTTCCTGAAGGGAAAAGCTCAGCGCGGATCATGGCGGCGATGATGCGTTACATAAAACTTACATGAAATGTGAGTGGGATTGTCTTTGGCAAGAACTGCAAGGACATTCTGGGGCATTTTTCATAATAACAACAACAAAAAAAAAAGAAAAAAAAAAAAAGTGCTGAATGGAACACAGAAATCACCCCGACTCAGCGTGTCATCCTTGTCAAGAGGGCTCCGTTAGCCGTGACTTTGTAGGTCAGCGGAATCAAACCATTATTTGCGGCGTACATTTTTGGCCTTACTTGATGTGGTTCTCGTCTCGGAAGAAAACCACCATCACCGTCCATCCAATCGAACCGCAGACTTCTCTCAGATACAGTTTGCAAAGAATTTTTTGCTTAGAAAACATAATTTTTTTTTTACATGTGTTTGCAACCGTTTGTCTGGCCAACATCCCTCTAAAAAGTATTGATATTTTAAGACAAAAAACAATTTCGGTGCAAATAGGATACTAGGATACAGCAACAAGAAACAACAGGAGATTAAAAAAAAGATTTCGGAGGTCAGTTTACCTGTACATAGATATTTTGTAGTTTTAATAAAGGTGTAGTTGAAAAAATTCACCCAAGTACCGCGTGTTTTGGACTAAAGTAAGCCATGCCCTTGGGTCAAATAATAAAAAAAAAAGTGCTATTAATAAGAAAAATAAACAGCGCTGGACTATAAGTGGCATTTTGTGGGGGAATTGTATTACCACAAAATCCAGGGCCAACAACAGACATTTGACTTGTGAGGGTAATTGTAAAACAACATTCTGCACTGCGGCCACGCACTTCCCGTGTCAGCACAGTTGATCACGCCTCCTGCAGCGAGAGTTGCGTGGTGCGAACGCTCCCGTCTCAGACGAATCCTGTAGCGTGAACACCCGTGCACACGCGTCGTGTGTTTCCAGCTGAGCCTTTCACCAACTAGCTCCAAATGTTTTTCCAAGGCTGCACCAGCATGCTTACACATGAATTTCCAACTCTTAACTTGCTACACATCGCTACACTGTGCTACGCAAACTTGCATTTGAGTCCCTGCCTAATATCAGAAGATCAGAGATTACAAACAGGGCTAAAGCTAATGCATTTTTGGTCATGACCTCATGGTTACAGAAATCTGACACATGGTTTATTTTAATTATAGTCACATGTGCTAAAACTAAGCTCTCCCTTAAATGGCGAGTCATGGTGTTTAATTTCAAGTGCAAACATTTTAACTTCTAAAGTTCAGCTGGGATACAAAGACAATGAAAGCATTCGGAACACTGTGTACTTGTATGCAGAGCATATTTTTTGCATTGTTTTATATACGTCACCATTTATCGTCCTGACACAGAAGTCGAAATGATGTTCTTGTGCTTCTCGTGCTGCTCGGCTTCTTCGGGTAATCCTTTGTTTAATTTTACAGTCTCTAGGGAACCTTTGTGCGTGGAAAACACTGTTTATTTGAATAAAGAAATGCCCCAGTTAATGCATATGCATGTTTGCACTTTGGGCGGTTTTGGAATAATCACTGAATTCTGGCATCCTGACATTTGTAGTTCAGAGGAGACCTACAATTTAGACGAAGACCCCATTTTCCATAAGACCAGGATTTGTTCCACATCAGAATTTGGATGAACTTTCACCCCTTCTTTCGTAAAATGGAAGATTTGCAGCCTTAGTGAGACCAGAGGTGGTAAACAGCTAAACCCCCAACCCCTTCTCACAGAATGAGCCCCTCAATATCTGGATTTCGACACTCCCGGTTTATTTGCACTTATCGAGCTGTTAGCGCTCTGCGTTTCTCTTGCTTATACCACAATATGCTAATATCAGTCGCCAATGTTGAGCTCAATGATGCACACACTGCAGCAGCCGCATCCTACTAGGTGGAACAAACATCACAGGCTTTTAGCCTGACGCCTCAGCTGTGTTCTTCTGCGTCTCCCCTGGATACGGCTGTAAACAGCACGATTGATATGTATTGAGTTCTTCGATTGATTGCGAGGAAAATTGCGAGGATTTCGAATATTTCTCAGAAATTTTGCTCCAGTCCGCCGCCCCCCCCCCCATCCCTCCATTATTTTCATCTTACTGACACCACTGGTGTAATGTGCCTACCCATAGTTCTGAGAAAAACAGAAGGGAGGGGAAAAAAGAGAGAGAGAAAATCTTTTCCGACACAAACAGCTCACGAACCACCACCCTGTCAAAAAAATGAGGCGCGTTGCTGAGTGCAGTTTTCGATCTGCATGTCAGGGTATGGCTGAAAGTGGTAATTAGCTTGTCACAAAGAGGAGCTTGCAAGGAAAAAAATAATAATAATAGGGCTCATATGCTGGAGTTTTGAGAGGATATATACAGCATTATAAGCAAGATACTGGTGTTGGATATCGTTGCATTCACAATCAAAACATCAGTAATACAATTAAAACAAAAAAAACATTTAAAGAAAGAATTTAGAGAACATTTAAAGAAGTCTCATCCAGGTCATAGTTATCCGAGAATAGACTTTGCGTTCATATGGACTTTAAATTTTCTTTTTGGAAAACGTTTTGCCTTCTCCTGGGAGCAGAGCTTGAAGATGTAGCCCTTGTGGACCACTAGCATGCTAATGTCAACTGAGAGTCCTTAACATTCGTATGCCAATGGTCTGGATGGATGTCTAGGGGTCGTTAGCAGGGTCTTTGACCTAGTTTCGGTTTGGGTGTTTTTTCCTTTGACCTCTGGGTCACATGGTGATGCAACACCAGGTCTGGTGAAACTGTGGGAACGTTTTTGTTTTTGTCATGAGTGGAGGACTGCTTTATACGTAGGTGAAAGACAGTGTTTAAAAAAGACACAATAAAAGATAGTGATAAAGTCTATTCTCGGATAACATTTGAAGAACCATTTAAAAAAGAATCAGCAGATTCAGCGCTAACCACTGGTGTATCTTCAAATTGTGGGTAATTCGGCACATGTGCTTTTTTATAAACCTTAGACCTTTTCACATAATTTTTGGTTTGAGTTTTCATCAGCTATTATCCTGACTGCTCACGAAATGCCTGAAAAGGCGAAGCGTGTGCCAACGATCTTGACATCTTTGCTGTGTCAGGTTTGCTTTTTTTTTTGCTTTGTTTGGTTTTTTTTGACATAGCAAACTTCTGTTTTCAAAAAGACCTGATGATCAGCTACACACTGAGGGCTAACTAGCGTCCCGCAGCTTCTCATCCAATATGCCGGTGCCTTTAATGGCATCGCCATGGCAGAGAAAAGACTCCATTGGCAAGAAGGACAATAAAACAGGTGGATAAAACAGCATGAACAAAGAAGTTGTGTGTTACTATAGCAATAATTACATTAACAGTCAAAGAAAACTAAAACCAAATTAGTGAATTTCCTCATGCTTTCACACCTTTAATGGTCTTTCGCTGTGACTCAGACCCACGGAGATTCTGGCCCCCAGTGGAGCCATTTACCGCCCGACACAAGATGACACTAAAGCCAGAAGATTCTTGGTCACGAAATACCGGGACTGGAATTGGATTTGATGGCGTCTATTAAGCATTTATCGTGTAACCTCGAAAATACTTTCCCCGTTGGAATAAAAAGCTGCACACCCAGAACCATATTAAAGTAATGAGGGATTAATGGTTGTGTAGAAGAAAAATCCTAATTCATTAATTCCCAGAGGGAAAATGACTGGTATTACACACACCTTACATGCAGTATATGCAAACATGGAATACCAGGATTGAATGGCGTAAACCCCTATTCAATTACCTCGGGACATATAGGAAATCAAACTGAGAAAAAATAATACAACACGTAAGCTTAGCCGTAAGGTAAAGAAGGGACGAGGAAGAGCCAGTTCCTATTTGCTCGTGCCACAGTGGGCATTTTGTCAGGCTAATTCCACCAAAAACAAAGTGTTGTGTAGCCCTTACTTGTGGAGATGGGGTGGTCCAAAGGTATTACAGCAAGGGCTCCACGCAACCATTGTAAATCTGCTGTGTACACAAGTTAACGCTCATCCAAATGATAGCTAACGCTAAACTACAGCCAGAAAACTATTCTTTATTAATTGATAAGGATGTTTTGTTTTATTAATGCTAACAGTTTTAGTCGCTACTGCTTGGAAGGCAAGCAATCCCAGCTGTGCCAATGGCGGCAGTTAAACTTGGCACGAACTCTAAGCTGCCAGACACGAATAATAAAACTTCAACTCCTGATCCGGCAGCTTTCTACAGGAGCGGATCGTGATCACATGGGTGGCAGACACTTCAAAAACAAGCCGCGCATGAAATTAGAACATTGTCTGAGTTTTTAGTGGGCATTCGTTACTGAAGCAATATCACTGAAGTGGCAAATTGCAGACACAGTAACAGCAAGGGTATTATGTAAATCTTTAGCAATCAAACTATGCCAACCATTAAAATCAGCTGTTTTAACATTTTAATATTTCGCATCCATCGCATCTCTTGTTTCCTATTCTCATTAGCAACAGCAACAGACACGGAAGATATTTGAATGTTAGGCCTTCCGATCGTGATGGTGGCCCCGCCGATCCATAGGTCGGTGGTTTGAGGACATCTACCTGCGTACTACGTGTTGAAGTGTCCTTGAGCAACTGAAACCCAAGGTAGCTCTTAAAGTAGTCGCCTCTGTGATTATCCTGAAATCCTAAATGCCACTGGTGTGTGACTATGCATCTGAGAGTGTGTGTGTGTGTGTGTGTGTACTGCTGTGCTTTCTTTTAGTGCAACATGTTATTCAAAAAAAAAAAAGCTGCAGTTCATCGAGTATCACAATGAAAGAGGAAAGGGAAGAAAACAGACACCCTGGAATCTCAGATTTCATCTTTTTTTTCTTCCCATTTCCACGAGGGAAAGAGCAACCGTGCCTGACTGCAGCTCCTATAGCTGCCCTTTCTCTCCCGATTAGGATCACCATGGAAGGAGGTGGCGAGGGAAGACGAAGGACAGGAGGAGATGGAGGCAGAGACGAGAGGGCATCTTTGCGAACGCACACCAGTTAACTCTCCTGCACCCTGCGCGGTGGGAGCTGTCAATCCAATTATGCAGCCAAAGTGCCCCTCACCGCCTTCACCACCCCTTCCCTATTAAGCTTGCTCACACAAACAGACTATATACCCTGGTGTACTCCCCCCTTCATGAAAGACACCCATTACAACAGCTCCAGCTGATCCCGGGACTATTGCGTCCACCAACCCCCCCACCTCTCCTGGTCAGAGTATCACAGCAACAGCACGTGCAGCAGTGATGCGAAAGTCTGCATCACTGCTGTCGATTTGTCACCTGAACCCACAGACAAACTCTTTGAAACCTGTTCGCTCCTTCTTCACTTCCTCTTCCCTGTCTGGTTAATTCACCTCTTGATGCTACCTCCTTGTTCTCCTTTCCATTTTTTGCTACGCCGTGCTTGACGCGAGCTCACGTTCCGCTTGCATATTGCAGCCTATTGCGTCGCATGACTTATAACTAATCGTGTCCTGGAGGAACAACAGCACTATTTTTTACCCACCCCTGAAAGATGGCAGCGTCTTACTTTTTTCTTTCTTTCTTTAAATAAAATAAATGCACTGAAGCGGCTGCCAATGAAACTGTGGAACAGCCTGGCTGGTTCAAGGCCCTGATTGTCCTCTAGGGGGCAACAATGAGATAATAGTGACAGGAGGCCCACCAGGGTTAATTAAAACCAAATTTATTTCAACTTTTTTTTTTTTTACAGCATCTATAACAAATGTGTCTCCAGGTTCCCTTTAACAGGAAGAAACCTTTGAGCAGGATCACGCTCATAGGGGCGGGGCAACCGAGGACAAGATGGCCAACCGGGGGACAGCCAAATGGATTATCACAGACCCTCTGTGATAAAATTGTGGATGAGGTCAGTACGGAGAGCTTTAAACGATAATAAAAAGTGACATAAAAATAAATGTGTTGCATTCGAAGCAGTAAAATAAAATGCCGAAGAGGAAGACAATATAAATAGGTAAAGCCTTTCTGGAGTCTGAGTTAAACCGTCTGGACGCAGGAAAAAGGTTGGTTTTCTCTGCCACCTGGAAAGACCGCGATCTATTCTGTTGCGATATTCTCTGTTGCGATAGATTTAAAGCTGCACATGCCTGGTTTTGACATGTGACAATACATTATGTGCACTGTCCCCAAGCGTGAAATGCATCTCCGTCAGGTGATGATAAATGTAAACCAGTTTTAGCTCCATTAACCCCCCCTCCCCCCACTTTAATTATGCAGTCTACTGAGTTGAGGTGGAAAAAAAAGCTGTCAGCGTAGGTAGTTTTCAACAACATACGTGCCCTTGTCATTAACTGAACAAGACACAAACACCGGTGATTAAAACAACAAAAAAACGAAAAAGACGAAAAACCCACTTGTCCACAAACTGAGTAGAGGTTCGTTTTTAACCATTAACATTAAATGGCTTCCTGAAATTCGCTGTCCGCATTTGAATGGCAATTCTAGCCCACAAATGACGCTTCCTGTCAACGCCAACGTTGCAGCAACACTGCAAACAAGCACGTGGTGACAGTCGGCGCTTTGAACAGCGTTTAATGTCAGACGCTCCTATGGCTCCATTTATAGAGGGGGGGTTGGGGAAGGACAATGCAGCTGGAAACAAGAAAAAAATGGCTACGATAAAAAAAATAACAAGCAGAAACTGTCAGTTAGTTAGGGGATAAACTCCCGTTAGCGCCAGCTTCCTGCTAGCCACAAAAGCTTAACAAATAGAATAGAACTTTATTCATCCCACAATGGGGAAAAATTCACTGTCCCAGCAGCATGAACATTGGAAGAAAAACATTTGAAATATAAAAGAAGACAGATAAATACAAAAAAAAAAAATCTCTCTTTACTTAATATAGGCTGTTGTAATCAAAGCACTAAAATGGCTCAGACCAATCCGAGGCCAAGCAAGTGGCAGTGACAAGGAAAAGCTCTCTTTTAACAGGAGGAAACCTTGAGCAGGCTCATGGGCAGGGGGGGGGGTTAGCTTTAACGATGACTGCGGCTGTGACTCACTGATGAGAGGAAGGTTTTAAGTTGAGTGTTGCAGACAAATGTACAGAAAAGTGTTGTTAATGCAGGAAAAAAACCCACTCTGAACCAGACAAAATAGCGCTCTATGCTGTTTCTTTGGAGTTCTGTTGCATATATTATCCAAAAGGTTACCCAAATCAACTACTTTTAGTTGCAAAAAAAAAAAAAAAAAAAGGGGGAGAGAGGTGGTGTAATGCATGTGGACAGATGTGACACATGCGAGCATCATCATTTATATGGCTCTGAATTGCAACAAAGAGCAGGGGGTTCGGGCTGTGACAGCGTGCCGAGGTCTGATTTTAAACGCTTCCTCGGAAGACGACGGGAAAAAAAGAACCGGATAGGACTCATGCTCAAGGATTGATTCTAATCAGCAGAACCATTAGCTGACCTTAGCTGAATCACACCTGAATGAGTCAAAGCGCTAAAGGCAGGTTTTTGCGGACTGCTTTTCTGTAACGTGCTGCATGCTATTGTGCTAACTCTAAGTTAAATGGACAAACATCCACACACAAAAGGCATCTAAAGTTTATGTTTTTGTCCTTTCCAGCTATTGGCTTATCTCAATGTGCACTATCAGCAAGGAAAGAAACGCTGTGGGGGAAGCTCAGCTAAACAACAAATCAGGTTCATAAAGAGCACTGACAATGCTTCGAGATACATTTTTACCTTATAAACAACCTATAATGCACGTTAGATGTTAAACAAACTGACAGAGGGAAACTCTCAGCCGCAAAGATTTGTTACGCTGTGAAATATTTAGAGATTTTATTTCAAGCCGAGCGGCTATATGAAGCTAACTCCTGTGTGTGTGTGTGTGTGTGGGTGTGTGTGGGTGTGTGTGCGTGCGCTCAAGGCACTGCAGGGGCTCATCAGTGACAAATGGCCTTCAATTCACTTATAAGTTACAGCAGTGTAGGTGGACCGCCGCTGCCGCTGCGCCTCGCCAGACGAGGGTCGCGAACCCTGCTGGGCGAGATAGTTGAAAGACAGCCAACTCGCATGCACATGACGTGTCAGAACACCGAGTGCGGCGCGCTTTCCTCCCATCCCTCCCCGTTCAAACGAGCACGTAATTATGCGCCAACTCATTTGCACCTGAGTTCTCGTCCTGGCTGTTACGGATTTAATAAGCAATCTTTCAGATATCACTTCAGGTAGCAAATAACATGCTCACAACACATTATTGTTTTCCCGCACATATGTTTCCCTCAGGAAATGTGGACGCTTGTGTGTGTGTGACACACACATATTGTGTATATATATATTTGATGACTAAATACACCCATTGATGCAGATCTTGGACACATCATCAGTGATAGTACCTGGGGTCGTAGGGAATTTCGGGTCTTTCAACATATGTATATATTTGTATGTGTGTGTAGCATTTTGTTGCCAGTGCTAACTAATTGCCTTCTCATAGGAATGCTAAAAGAGACCAGCAGGATGAGACATTAAAATTGCAACTCCCGGTCCATGAATGGAATTTCTACTAGGTATCTGTTTTCATCTCAAGCCACTCGGTGCTCTTTTAATTTTTTAATTGCTTTATTTAATATCGACTTTTGTGATGCCGGTCACGAACAAGTGGTGTGCCATCTGTTTGGCTCGGCGGTGGCATGTTGCTAAACCTTAAAAAAAAAAAACAACCAACCAACCAAACAAACAAACAAACAATAAAGAACGCTACGGTCTCCGCAGAGATACCAACATCTGCTTTTAAACAGAGTTCACTTCCCATTCAGAGGTTGTTTTGACCTCAATTTTGCTCTTTTACACACACATTTCTCAAGCTCTTTTGGGCTCTTTGATGTTGCTAACTGCATAAAGCAAAAAAAAAAAAAAAAAAAAAAAAAAAAGCAATACCTACGCTGTTAAAACAAGCGCTTTATCAGTGTAGCCTCTCAAAAATAGCTGCTAGTCCTAAGCTAACGAAGGCTATATATAGACATAGGTGGAACCAATCAGGAGTCAGGGAGGGTAACCGGCAGGTGACGCACGAGGGAAGGTCAAGTGATCTAAAAGGAGAGGATAGTTACTTTTTAGAAATAATACAGGGAGGTCAAAGGACATGACCGTGCGACGGTGCACTAATAGCTAAAACTGCTTTGAAAGGGCGCGTGAGTTCATATAGTACCACGTGGCACAGTCACGCTCGTTATAAATACAAGAACCAAAGTAATAAAGGTGTTTTCCTTTTGAGATTCAACAGTATCATCGAACATGCCTCTAGGTATCTCGCTTCGTCACGTCAACGCGTTAGCGAAAGCGGCGTCAAGTCGCCTGAACGCCGCCACCTCGGGACTTGACTGTCAATGACGGAGAAGTAATTTGCGCAATCATCTGTATAATTCACACGTGCGCGCACATCTGTGTGCAAGCGCGAGCGCTAACGTGTGTACATAAACATATTCTGATGTATGAGATGTGTAAAAAAACCCCAAAAAAGGATTCTCTTCCTAGCCGCTCTGTACCCACGGGCTGTTTATTTTCTTCTCTTTCTTCTTGAAAACCCCTTGAGCACACACACACACACACACACACACACACACACACACACACACAGGCACGAGCACTGTATCTTGGCACCCTCCCCGTATCGTTTCCCCCCCTCTCCATCACACGTCTCTCCGAGGGACTGCTAAAAAAATGGCCGTCTTTCAAATGGCCCACTCAGTGCGGCGAGATAACGCGCTTATCGCCGAGGTCCGCCGTCCAACACAAAAATTCCGACACGCGTCTGACGGTTTCAGCATCTGCATCCCCGGTGCATTTTTTTTTTTTTCTCCCCCTCTTTGTTGGATTTTGAGCTTACAGACAAAATGCGTGAACGGCAAACACCTGCTTGCTTTGATGCTCATTTCTCTTCCTTGTTTCAGCCCCCGCCCCCCTCCGCTGCCCTCCCTGTTCTACCGTATGAGCCCCATAGGGGAGATTTCACACGGTGTGAAATACTGTGTTGCCAACATATGTCTCTAGCAATCAATTTAAGCCATGGGGCTATCTCTCTTGGCTAGCTTCGTTCAAAGCGGCGCCACCGAGGGCTGCGAGCAGACAGGCTCGGCTTTGTTTTCTTCGTATTTACTGGGAGAATTAGCCGAGGTGAGAAAAGAGCCTTTTGCTTTTCCCTGTATAACATTCAGCTTTATTTTTGTACAGGTGACAACAAGCAAAGATTGTTTGGGCCCCCCGCAACAGAAGACTGGTCCTGGTCGAGTTTTCTTTGATGTTTGCATCTCTTTTTGGTCAGGCTTTGGGTTTTGTAAAGCACCCAGGTACAATCTGAAACCCCGTTAGCCGATAATCTAATAGCATCTCTGAGTTATACAAACAATCGCCCGCACCTGCTAGCTACCCCACGTCTGCCCGGGATCTTTGCTGCCGTGCTACATCACTTCCTCTCTTTGGTTCGCTGAACAGGTACATTTGCACTCACACCTAAAGCAAAACGCACCAGGGTTCACTTCCGAAGGAAAAGTTAGCAGTTTGGTCCGCACCAAGGGGCCAGATGAAAGTTCAAAGGAACCGGATTGTCTGGTCCAGAGTTCCTTTCTTAGAGGGCCGAACTGAAACAGGAAGCACCTTTAGTACGCAGTTTTCCATGAGCCTCTGTAGATATTCTTCTGTAGCAAAAATGAAAAAGGACAAGGAAAAACGGTTCACTTGGATATGTTAGCATGTGCCAACATAAGGGAGCATCTAAATCCCTTTTGTGGCCCCGCGTGCGCTTAGTCCCTTAAACTGGTAATGATGCGATAAGTAAACGTGAGGTTTTGCTGCTAGCTTGGTCCTCTACCAACGGTATAAATGCCGACTTAGGTGTGGGCAGAGGTGCTTAAAAAACACGCCAGAGGAGCGGAGCGCGATGCATTAAGAACACAAGTGGGAGAGAGGGAAAGCACGGATATAATGAAAAAGTGGGGAGATAATCTACCACAGGTGGCTGTTGTTTATTTGCTTTTTTTAGGGGAGAGAAGGGAAAGTGGGTGGTGGGGGGGGGGGGGGGGGGG
>CAAE01009035.1:3147-27634 GCA_000180735.1 Tetraodon nigroviridis | reverse complement strand
CAATTCAAAATCCAATCGACTCGTCAGTGCTATCATATCGCTTGTCCACCTATATGCCTACCCATAACCAATGAGCAAACATTGCCTCCCCCCCCTTCCCTTCCTTCCCTCCTCTATAATAAAGCTCTGTCGTCTGTCACTAAGTTTGCAAGGTTGTTTTGTTTGTTTTTTTTTTTCCTGATATGTCCTTCAGGGAACAAACTATCAATTGAATTACACACAAAAGTCAAACATGGAGCCAGGACTGTGAAGGAAGAGGCAAAACCTCTTTAGATGGACTTGTCGTCACCTGAGATATTGCTAGAAAATGCACTCCGTTTTAAAAAAGTTGCTACCTGCTGCCCAATTTTCTTGAAAAACAAACCAATATGTCAAAAAAAAAAACCCCAAATCCTCCAAACTTTTTCGTTTTCACCCTTCTTACCATTGATCCCGCCTAATTAGAAAGGCGTTTTTGAGTCCGCGTCCGATGGATTGTCATTTGGATTTCCATTTCCTCTTAAAAACGTCCTCTTTATCGGCGAATCCTCGCACGTGCCACGCTGAGCCTCTCCGCGGCTTATCTCTGTTAGGCTGTTAATTAGCACTGAGTGCGGCAATTATACTCAAATATCCTGAGCAGCAAAGGCACAAAAGATGGCCGACCTAGCCCCAACTTAAAAACAAGATCGACTTCGGGAGCTGACAGAAAGGAGCAGGGGAAGGGGAGGAGAGGAGGAATAGAATCGTAAGGAAAGAGGTTGGTTTCTTTTCCTTTTTTATTTTTGAAAAACACAAAGACAGAGCTTGGATAAGACCGCACTACAGTTTTTTGTTTTTTTTTTTTCTTTTAAATTGGTTTGTCTCCCTAGAGAGGAGTTCCGAATTCAGAAGGTTTTTGGAACGTTCTCCTCACTCTTCTCGGTGCCTCCGCCTTTGCAAGCGCGTCCAATTTTGCACGGATGAAAATGCGGCGGCGATGGAGCAACTGCAGGAAATTAGCATGAGATTGACATTGCCCTTGTCTGCTGTGGTGACAGTCAGACAGTCCTAAAGAACTCAGCTCAGGAAGTTGAGGACTGTTATTACAAACCCCCCCCCACCAAAAAAAAAAATCATAAATTGGTTGCCTGAAAAGGCGCATTTATGGGTTCTCTACTCTTCTCTGCTTCTCAGTTCCTGACATTTTGTGCTTTGCAAAGATAAAATCCCTATTACATTTGTGCTAATGAGAGATAGATTTTCTTTTTTGTTGGTGTTGGGTTTTTTTTTTTGTGTATACACTGAACACCTTGCAAAGTAGCCTTGCAGACCTAAGCATCATTATTTCTCTATACAGATTAAAATCCTCAAAAAAAAAAGTGCTATTGCTATGCACGGTCTTCCTTAAGTTTATGTTAAAGTTCGATGAGTTCAGATTATACGTACATTAAGTCTAACTGAAGTTTCTGTAATTACGTTGATAAATATTAATAAACGTGTTCACAGGCTGGCTGACTGGAGCTACAAAGCTACACCAGAGGAATTTTTAAAACCGCCTGTTTTTAGATCTTTTCTCCTTTGGTGATCATGTTTACGTGTTCACCTCAAGATGAAATAGGTCTTTTCAAACAGTTTATAGAAACGCAGACCAACTTTATACTGTGATTCTTTTTGGTAATGAAGGGTAGCCTTCCAATTTTGTCCGACTTTAGTTATACTTTGCGGTTTTTCTGTGACACTGTAGTGGCCTCAGCAGTGCTTTATTCCATTGTGTATTGGGGGGAGAGCAGCACAGACAAGAACAGGAACAGAATTAACAAGCTGGCTCTGTCCTGGGCTACCGCCTGGACTCCGCTGAGGGAGTGGCAGACAGAAGGATGTTGGCCAGGCTGACATCCACGATGAGCAACTCCTCCCACCCTCTGCACCACTGTCGAGGCCCCAGGCAGCTCCTTCAGCGACTAGCTATCACACACACTACCTTAATTGCAATATCTGCTGATGTGCAATATGGTCATAGCTTCTTGTATAGCACAGTACTGTGTGTGTGTGTCTAAAATATCTTATTTTTTTATTCTATTTTTACGTTTTCCCAAGTCTTTTCAGTACTTTTTGCACATTGCTGTTTTCCTGCTTCCAACTCATTAAACATTTAGGGCATATTATTCAACTGTACCCAATGAGTGTAAGATAGAGTGATAGAAAGACCATCAGTGTTATTTATGTCACCTTTAAGTGGCCATAATGTTGTTCCTATTCAGCGTATGTCGCTAAACCTTAAGAATTAGACGCAGCCCAACATCCAAGCGGATGCAAAAGTGCAACTATCCACAGTCTGCTGCACTTTTAAGCTTTTCAAAAAGCTCTTAGATGTGAGTTAGCCTTCTAGCATTTGCAATCATCTGTCTGGTGAACACCCGACTGGACAGCAAACTGGAAAACTGGCAACTAACTGGTACCAGGGGAGCTCTAAATTCCCATCACTGTTTCACACTAAACAACACGTCTCACGATCGGGACACACACATCAGGACGATTAAAGATGTCCTTATTGAGATCGCAATATCATAACTGTGTGGTACCAGCTTTTCCCCCATGCTCTTTTTTGAGAACTATCCATATGTTCACTGTCTACTTGCAACAGCAAAGCCCCTGCAAGTGTGCAGTGGGTAAAGTCTTTTTACTTGCATTTTGTTTATTTCCCCAGCATGAATCCCCACCCCGCAGAGAAGCAAAGATGCTGGAGGAGAGAAAAAAAAAAGGTTAGTGAAACGGCAGTCAAGGCTAAGTTAAACTTCGGAAGGTAATTCCAGGTCAGTACATTCTCTCTCTCCAGCGGCAAGAGAGTAACATTTTTTTATGCCTACAAATTTGTAATGGTGTGATAATGGCAGCGGGCGTGGAGGGGGGGCTGACTGGAGAACCGCTGTCACATTTCATCAATTATTCGCAAGGTGACTGATTGGCAAGTTGCTCTCAACAACCCCGGGATTAAATTGACTGTTGTTTGTGACTGATAGCCGCACATGTTTATGGATGTTTTATGACAGACTGTTTGATTATGTTGACATCATCATCACTTATTTAATTATGGAATTAATTAGCAACAGCCACAACTACAAAAAGAGACGTTTGGCGTTGCCTATTTTTAATTTTTATGTGTGTGTGTGTGTGTGTGCCCTCAGCTTCTTTCATGGTGCTGTGATCTGTGAAGCGTGGTGATGAAAAAAATCTATTAGGACAGAGAGCGAATACTCTAAAAGCCACTCGGCAGTAGAGGTCTGGAACTGGGACACGCGTTTCAGAAGAATGCACACCTCGACGAAAGGTTAGAGGTGTAGCTCAAATAGTGGAACGACGGCATCACAGGAAGTAAAAACCTTAGATTGTGTAACTGAATCTTGTTCTGGTTGGGCACTTTCAGAAGATGACATTGTGCTGTGAGCAGACAGCTAATGGTTAGTAAAAGGGGTTGACCTAAAACAACCAGGAATTCATCAAACAAAGAGGTTAGGGTTTGGCTAAAGAGTTTTCTAAGTTATCTTGTTGCCTTTTTAGATGCTTGCTAGACAAGTAGAAACCTTTCAGTCAAATTCATCCATCCCTAATTGCCAAAATCTCTTATTCTTAAGGAGCTTATTCTTATTCTGGAGCACCACACACTGCTGGCAGAAGCCGGAGTGCCTGGACATGAAGGTAACATGCAGCCCCCACACCCCCAAGCTGTGACGCGATAGTGCACACCACTGCGAAAAACTTGTTAAAGTAGGACTTGGAGATGTGACGATTACTCCACCGTCTCTCCCCGTGTGAGTGATGGAGCTGTTATGTAGTTTCAAATTGTTTTACTTCTTGAACCTGAGTGAGGTGGTAAGACACAGATGGGCCCATGACGCTTCTTTTGAATGTGTCGAAAATGACAGCTGCTAGCATCATTTGCCGGACCACCCACCCCCTTGAAGGCTCATGAACCGCCCACTGTTAAAGGACTCATGGTGTGACTTACAAAACGGCTTTGATTTAATGCTTTCGAATTCTGACAGATCAAAACGATTGTGTTTTAAGACCTTGGTGGCTCCCACATTTAACTCTTAGCAAACGGCGCTCTCCAGCCTCTCATCTGCTCATGCTTCCCTAAGAATCTCATTGTACCCGAAGGTCAGACCATTATTCTGTGCATTCTGAAATATTCGAAATATTCACATGTTGGCAGTAACCTCGGCTTGAAAGCATGAGAGGGACATGTGACCGTACCCGTTTTATTTATTTATTCATTTTTAACACTGATGAAAACCACATCAGGAATTTGACACATCTGATATGAAGGGTTGTGGGTTGAGGACTGAAAATAGATTGTCTGAACGAGCAACGCTTTGAGAAGCAACAAGAATGTCAGGTTCATTTGTATCTTCCCGGTGGGGTGTCAGGTTGCCAGTTGGGGGCTCATCGACGGGGCACGCTGACACTGATGAATAGACGAGAACGTTTTTGACTCTCTTCTCAAATGCTCATCTACAATGTTTCTGCCGCCGCCCTGTTTAAACCCACAGCTGAAAGTTGGAGGAAGATGAGAAGCTGCCACAGCAGAATGGATGGGATACAGATAAAGCTGAGAGCAGAGAAAGAAGTAAGACGAGAGCGCGTGGAGTCTAGAAAGTATCACTAGGTTTGCTTTCTTAGCGTCCCAGCCCCTCAATTATCTTTAAATATTAACGTGTGTAATTAAAAGGTGGCTAGGTGGAATGTGTTATCGACTGAGACTTGACAGTGCAAGGTGCTCCTGAGATCACAATCTTGGTGGAGGAGGTGGGGGCGAACTTGACTTGTCCTTGTCTGGATGCTCAAAAGCGTTTTCATCCGTTTATGTGGCCGCCAGAGCAAGGCTGCAGCTAGACATGTATATTTGAGCATTGGTACTCTTCTTATTTTGGCTCCTGTTCTGGTGGGCTTGATTTGTAGTTGAAGGGCTAGGTAATTTATTCACAGGTACTTTAGCAGAGCTCTGAAAGTGCCTTGGAACCAGTCTTACTACCAGCAAACTAGAATTATGGTCCTTAAACCGGTTCCAGAACCCTAACCCCTTTGTCTCCCAGCCCGATCCCCTACAGACCGAGCAACTGCGACCCCAGGTTGGGGGTATCGATCAAACCAGGATTGCTCTGGCAAGATAAATGTCTGTAAATTCCGCTGTAATAATGCGAAGTAAGGCGTCTACACACTCCCGGTCGTCCTTGAGCAAAAACCGCCGATCGGGAAGTTGCGGAACCGGCTGTGATATTGAATCACATCCTTGCCCTCATTAATCTTACATTGCTGTGAGTAAATTCACAGCTTGACAGATTTAATAAGAGATAGGCCGGTAAGACTAGGCAGTGAGTATCGCATATATACAGTAGAAGAGAGATCATTATGGAAAAATCCTCACAGGGAGGCGAGCTTTAATAACAACTCAAAATAAATCAGGCGGCGATATGAAAATTGACAGGCCTTTTCTCCCCCTCCGGTCTTCAGGTAGAGGGCGGAATTGAAACAGAACAAGTAATATCACTCCTCACCAAGGCTGCGATTGCAGAGGCTCAGAAATTATACCCATAACTTTGGGTAATCACCCTCCCCCTTTCCCTGACACACACACACACACACACACACACACACACACACACAACTATAAATCACTGTTTGTGATAATGGCTGCGATGGAAGTTGCGACGCTGATGCATCCGGATGCGGAGCGACGTTCATGCATATTCAGCAGAGAACGGAAAGCACCGAGGCGTTTTCAGAGCAACATACGTGGCGGGATGAGCGGGCTGGCGGAGGAAAGAACACAGGTGACCTCTCAAAAGAGAGCCGAGTTGACTCTCAGGCGGGGCTAGCAATTTGAATAATTGCTATACCTTATTTAGTTAGTTACCTCATTAAAACAACAACAACAAAAACATTCTTTGTGTGTCTGTATACTCTTTTCTACATATACATATCTATTTCTACATACCAGGCGTTGTGCACCACAGTGTGTCCTGCCTGTATATAAACTGGAAATAATCTTTTGCATAAGTGGCGAACAGTATTGCTAATCCCGTTAGCCCTCCTCAAAGTTCTGCAACTTCCTTTACTGGGATCCTGAAGCTCGGCAGCCTTTAGTAAAGTGCCGCTTTCTCTCACTTGGTTGGCGTTTAGGAGTAAGGAGTGCATCGTTGATGCAAAAGTTGCCGGTTTAATCCCAGAAACCCTGGATATTGGGGATAACCTGACCTATCGGACACTAGAACTTGTGATATTTGCTTCAGGTTGAGCTATGTTACACTGTAAACAGCAGAATATATTTGCCCCTTAAGGTTGTTTCAGTTTTGCTAAATAAGTTGCTACGGCAACGTCAACAAACTGCAGACCCCTGTACACAAACGTCAAAACGCAGTTTAACACCTGCTGGATGGGGATGATAAATATGACGTTTTGAATTTTGTTTTAAGTTTGCATATTGTTGTTTGTAATGGAAGCAATGTGCTGTAATTTACTCGCCGCTTTCCGAGTTACTCTTTTACCTGTTTGCCTCTACACATCTGTCATTTGCTTACCCCAGCTAACCGCCACCTGCAGAGCCGGGGGAGGGTGGTGGTGGTACGGTGGGAAATCTGAAAGTGACAGCATCAGTGAGATTTGTAAATCAATCCACTTGTGCAGCGGTGGTGGCAGCACATAAACAAACCACTCAACCGAAGGCTGTTTTTTTTCCTGCCGCCTGCTTTTTATCCTCAATCATGACGGAAAAATGCAAAGCAGGTGCTAAGGTCATTGTGATTGCCTGTTTTTTTCCCCTGTCCTTACTCGTCATTCGGCCTCATTACGATTGTGCAAAGAGAAAATGGTGAGAAGGACAAAAAAAAAAGCAAGACTTTTGCTGCAAACCTGGTTCTAATCCAGACACAAATATGTTTTGCCAGACTGTAGACTGAGCTGATCTAAAATGTTCTTTTAAAAGAGAACTTTACATTTGCCACTTTGAACCAGGAATTTCTGGAGTACGTACTTGCTGCTGCCCTCGCTGGCCCAGGGAAAACACATCATGGGATACAGACATGTCCTGAGTTCGAGTGATGCGTACTTGAGAAAAGGGGGCAAAAGCGCTTCCTTGGAGCGCACTTGGCCGGCTGAGAACTTTGGAACCACAGCAGAATGTCACGAAAGAAACAACAAATATTATCACAGGCATTGGCTTGATTATTTAAAAAAAAAAAAAAAAAAAAGTGAAACAAAAATGGGAAAAAAAAGAAAAATAGTCTCTAATAAGCCAGATTTTCAAGGAGAATGTTTATCGTTTCTTCTTTTGCAGTTCAAAATGACTTTTAATAACATCGACTACACTTTGGCGCCCCTGTGAACTTCACGCCCTCTTGTCCCGAGTGTTTAACAGTCTAAAAAGGCAAGAATTCCTGATTTACTCCGGCAATTACAACCTGCTTCCCCGCTTCCCACCCCTCCTCTTTTGTGCTTTGTGCTCAAATAGAGCCATAAACAAACAAAAACCATAGGATGCGGTTATATACTCAAGTCTCTTACACTTAGCTTGGAAAATGACTCCAGCAACTCCAGCGTAAACAAGATTATGTACCGTATTTACGTCTTTCGTAACTCTTGGCGCCCTGATGAACTGTTTTCTCATCCCGGCAAAGCTGATTCAGAAATTAGTCATGCTAATTAAGGTGCTTTATCTAAGCAGAGCACTTCAGTTCCAGCATCCTCATTTATTCACATGAAGGGGGGAAAAAATAGTCCCCTTTGCCGAGGCTTCCCCGCGTTATTCCTGATGTGAGGGTTATTCACAATGGTAACTGGAGGATGGGAGCATGTCAGCTGTGACAGCGCGCCCTTCATGCTCCGGGTAGCTTCGCATTTGTTCTCAGGGAAAAGAGTGAAAGAAAAGATGGCGTTTCTTTTTTTTTTTTTGTTTTTTCTTCTAGCCTTCAAGTGAGCGCGGTCGCTTCCCTTCGCTAAACCAGCCAACTTTTAATTTTGTTTTGTAATTCCCGTTTCAAGGTGAGAGTGCAGCCTCGAGTGTTTTCTTTACGACGGAAATTAGTGCGAGATGGCCTTATCTGAGTTATATGGCTTACAAGCTACATCTTTTTAAGATGGCGCGTAAAGGATTAGCTAGGGGTCAGAGATAGGGTTAATGCAAAAACTACCGCGATAAGAGCACATTTCAAATAGTCCAAATGAACTTTTCCCACTCCGAACCGGCCCGGGATGGATTATCTACACTTGATCTTGAACCTGTTGTTACTCTCCTATCTGTAACCGTAATAAATTACATAAGGCCCACACACACATACCTGTTCTTTTGCTTTTGTGAGGACCTTTATGGGCGTTACAGTACGTTGGGTCCAGCCCCTTACCCTAACGCTAATAAACCCAAACAACCCCCTGACCCTAACCCTCGCCTTAACCCGAACCTGACCCCAACCATCAAACTAACTCTCAAATCTGAAATAATCCTTTGAAGTGGTAAGGACCAGTTAAAATGTCCTTACTTTCCACAAATGTCCTCATTACACACACACACACACACACACACGCACACATAGTTTAAGAGGGTAGCCACTAGCTACACCAAAAGAGACAAGTGGAAAGGAAAAGACTGTAAGGAGGAGAAAGCTGCCATTCAGTGTTTGCAAATACAGATGTTCCCTCTCATCACCGATGGAAACCAGGACAATTAGCAGCGCCGCTCCTGCTTTTAGAAATAACACGATTTCCTCCCCCTCTCGGAACATACGCGTGCCGATGCACCATGCATGTTTCCACTCTACTTCTTTCTTCAGTAAGTCGTAACCCTTGTGTCCAGTAACCACAGTGACCAAGGAGGCCCTGGGGCCGCGCGACTATCCAGACTGCGATGAGTCAGTGTTTGCAAATGGATGACTCATTATGTTCTCAGGGCTAAAAAAGCCCTTTCGTTATTATATCTCACTTGTGGCCCTTATGTCCCTTTCCGTTTTCCACTTTCCCTCCGGATCTTTCCCTCTAGCAAGCAAAACGTGGTCTTCTTTAGCCTTATTTGTGCGTCTCCTTTGCGTTGCCTATTGGGAGTCGTTCCACAGCGATCCGGAAGTTGCATCGCCTGCAGGGAGATGTCAGATTTATTCTCCATCTGGTCGCGTTATTTTCATACATTGGCTGTGCTGTTTGGTTGTTAAGAAGCAAAAAGCAGACCAATCATTTAGAACTCATCAATATTCATGCCGGTCTGGGTCAGGTACCCAGAAGTGATTGGAGCTCATGAATAAGCCAGTTGCTCCGGGAGAAGTTGCAGGACAAAAAAAAAAAAAAAAAAGGAAGAAATCTTCCTTCAATTGATTTATTTTAAATTTATTTCATAGAAATAGCCAATTTTTTTGGTGTTTTTCTCTTCAAATTTAAAATCCATCACTCGTCAACCTCTTGAGCCATCGCAGGACAAAGCGTTGCCGTTGGAAACCGAACCACCCCGCCCCCGTTTCTTCCATTCTCATCATGTCGGACCACAAAGGTGATTTCCCAAATGGGAAATAATGTCAGACCAAAAATACGATGTCAACGCTTCACGCGGGTTCTTGAGGGCTTTTATTTTGTGAAATAGCTGTTCGATGAATCGACTCTATCTCTCGCGAGTAAATCAAATCTCGTCACGCCGAACGATCGCTGTGTAAAAACCCTCGGTGGATGATTTAGAATGTAGCCATGGAACTGTTCTTTTGCTGTGTCTCCATCATGTATTTTCGGGCAGTAGAGTGTGTGTCCCAACAGGTAAAAAAAAAAACCAAGAAGCAACAAGGAAGCTGATTATTATTCATTTTCTATACGTTATCATATTTGGGCAGGTAATTAAGCAATATATTACTTCTGCTTTTACAATGATTATTAGTATTATTACCTTTATGCAAAAGTAAATTGAAGGTGATTCTAAGTTTGTTTAGCTTAAACTTCAGGTCTTGAAAAGACTCTAAGGACACTAGAGTGATCAAATTAATGTCTTGTTGAAGGTGTAAAAAAAAGTTACATTCCTGATAGTTAAATTTTTTTCCTGACAGCATTACATTTCAGGATTTTTTTTGGTTTTACAGTAAAACGATATCAGAGACTCTATAATAAACTTCTGGTGTTCACGCATTAATGCTAACTCTTAGCAATCATTTTAGCTATGGCACGACAAGCCAAAGTTTCGATTTCACTGCTTTGAATGCGATGACTATGACAAACCTGGATCCTCTGGAGTGCGATATATACACACCTAAGCTAATGAGGAACAAGAGAATAACAAGGGAATAATGAGGATTCAAAATAAAACAGGACGCCACAGAACATTGAAAAAAACTAAACTTAACCAACTTCCAGGGCATGACACTAGGGTGTTCACCATTGTAATGGTGTCCAAACAAACCAATAAATCCCATTATCTCTTACAGCTGTGAGCAAGAAGCTTGACATGATGCTAATTATTCGTTCATTACCTCCTAATATAGAAGTTAATTGTTTAGGGCGTACAGAAATAACAACACACGCACAAAAAAAAAAAAAAAGTCTTTCTTCAGTGTCGTCTGTGCCATCCGTTTTGTCCTTGTGTCTTTACCTCATCTGCTTGGCTGTTCTCTGTATCTCCCGCTCCTCTGTGACATTCTAATCCCTTCGGCGCACCCTCGCTTTCAGCTATTCAAGGAGTACATTCCATTCCTCCCTTCAGCTCTTCTTCTTTAATTCAGGTCTTCTGACCTTCTGTGTTGCGCTCCTCCAACGCGCTACCAAACGGAGAGCACTTTCCTTTCATTCTATATTTTTGTCATTTTCCCATTTGTTCTTTTGTTTACCTTCTGTTGCTGCCTCACAATTGTGCGTTTGTCTGTTTTTTTCATTTTGCACAGCTGTTGTGACCTTTTCTCTTTTAACCTCAAGTGCGTGCTACTGCTAATGCACATATGTGCATCCTCTAATTCTTTTTTTTTTTTTTAGCCTTTACAAATATAATATAGCTTAATTTCCTAACCTTGGTGACTTTTTCCACCAGGCGAACAGTAATATCGAGCATGCGGCTCGTGTGCACGCCAGCACCTTGTCGCCCCGGCGACGTGACTGCACAGAGGTGACACCGCGTCTGTCAGCCTGACAGCTGGCATTTCTCAACCACCCGCTAACCGCGGGACTCGCGGCGCAGACAAAAGACGGACAGGAAGAGGCAGCGAGGACGAGGAGGAGGAAGGGGAGGGAGGGCGAGGTTAACGCGGCGACCGAGGATCAGCAGAAAAATAACTCGGATGAAATAAAAATATTGTGACGGATGAAGAGTTTTGCTTTCAGTTTCTGGCCTTTTTACAACCTTGTCAGGACAGATAAACATCTTAATTTTGCTGTTGTTGTTGCTGTTGTTGTTGTTGTTGTTGTGTGGTACTGTTACGTAGACACACCACACAACATTGAAACAGCAGAATTGTCTGTTTTGATGAATTACACCTTAAGGTCACCTCTGTGTCCACATTCCGCACAGGAAGTGAGGGGCAATCAAAAAGGAGCCCCGTTCACATTGGTTACACCCCTTTTGCAACAACGTGAACAGAAAAATGCAGTTATTTATGTCCAGTTGCACTCGGCGTTTAGCGATAGCCAAGCGATCGATATACGACAATCACCTACACAATCTTGGAAGAAGCCAAACAAAATAAGGAAAAATAGCAACGCCAATTGTAATATCACTGGGACACAAGAAGCCGTTGCAGAAATAAGCCGTCTACTGTTTCACGCTGTTTAATAAGTTTAAACTGTTTCTCTTTTAATTAACATCATCGCTGACAAACTGGCTATGACATTTTCCATCTCTTTCGGGTGCGACGGAAACACAAACCATACAAATTACCACAACATTGTTTTGCTTCTTTTTTTGTACAGGTTACACAACTGCTCATTATCATAACTTTCCAGAAAAGAATGGACTAAGAAGCAGCTTCAGCAACATTATGATCTAAATGAGATGTCTTTATTTTGGCGGAACCGTCTTTTCCATCGTGATAAAAGAGACGAGTCCAGACGCTTGTCTTGACACGTATGTCACAGTACACAATTGTCGCTCCATAGAAGTACCGACATGAGAGAGCTACTGTAAGAAGACGTGATACAGTGATGAAGAGGCGCATCGCGAGCGCTCCCCTCCCAGGGCAATGTCAGATCCGATAAACGTAACTTCACATTATGGAGGCGAAAGCAAAAGAGCTGTGTTGCTAGTCACAAATGTGTTTAGGAGGATGTTATGCTCATTGAAAGTTATAAAAATAGGAAAATATTTGTTTTTTTGTGCTTGAATATAGAATTATGGTAACAACATTTCTCAAGAAACTCCACTATGTTTCATTTTAGCTAAGAACATAAAACAATTCTTCCTTTTTTCTTGTCTTTTTCCAACCGTAATTCTTTTCCAATTGTGGCATGAAACGATAATTTCGAGTTGCCAGCTACAACTGACAACGCCACCTTAGGACTTTCACCTAAAGAGTCATTTTCCTCACACAACTCCTCTGTTCGGGTTCCCCAAAACACCTATGCGCAAGTAAATTACACAACTGAATACAAGCACCCAGTAGGCAAAAGAAAAGAAAGATTGTATTTATTATTTAATTCACAACAGCAAATCAACTTTAATAATTTCGAAAACGGTTTGTTAATTAAAACAACACAACTCCCAATTTAGTAAAATAAGAGTAAAGCCCAACAATCGGTTAGTAAGTGGGAAAGCAATAGCGTTAAGTCAGGCGACTGTCGTCAAAACAAATAACACAACACAAACCAAAGAAAGACGCATGCATAGAACCAAGGCTGACAGACCCTCACACACTGTCACAGCCATCGTTCAACCCCCACAACTAACAGCCAGGACACACTCAAACCACGATAACACACACTAAAAGACCAGCAGGAGCAGGGAGCAAGCAGGAAGGCTAGCGCTAACGAAACTAGCAACACTGAGAGGCAACTAACAGAGGCAATGCAACAACAGAAAGCGTAAAGGAGAGGCGAGGCAAGGCAAGGAGGCAACTAAGGCCAGCTGGAGCAGAAAGCCAAGCCGATGTCAGTCCAAGCACCCACACCAAAGGTAATTTACAGCGCCGCTTACCTGCCCAACAGCCGTCACACGTCCTCACACACCACAGGGTCAATCCGTCGCACTCCAATTCCCAGAACCACCAATACGCTCACCCGGAAGGTCTCGGCCAAGGGACGCTGGAAGACACACCTGGCCCTGACACACCTCTGGCTTCAATATGCTTCTACCTTAGCCGTTCACACCTGTCGTACGGGTGCCCGTAAGGGCATTCCCCACCACCTTTCACAGTCTCAACTGCTCCCCAAATTCATCCGGTCACACAATCTTTAATTATTTTCGTCAGTTTAACTCGTTATTTATACAGCATCCACATCTCACACAGGCTTGTCAAAACAGCTGTAAAATGTTTAAATGAACAAATTGCCAGTCTGGCTAACACATCATTTAGTAGAATTAGGAAACGACATTAATAGAGATACAAATCCTATTTTTTAATCTGCATGAAAAAATAATGGCTTCTTTCAGTGTGTTCTTTATTCTATTTTTCTGAGAATGAAAACATGACTAGCATAACAGATAAAAAGCATTTCAATTCTTTAAAACATGTAAACAAACGTTCTTTTTCAAGTACGCAAATTTGTACAACAAATGGCAGACATTTCTATCATAGTCAATCACCTAATTAGTCCAAATCTAATCTGTTGCTTGTAGTAAAAGAGAATATCAAATTTAAAAACAGCTAGGCAAAAAAAAAAAGAAGAAGAAGTCAGCGCTCGTGCTGTTACTTCGCACAAGAAAAGGCAATTAGCATCAGATGGAAATGGAACCAGAATCTAAGCATTGAGTGACATTGAGATTTTAATTATTCTTAATCACTGAGCGTGACAGAGCCTTCATTTTAATGATGTTCTGTAAAGGAGGGACACCGTCTTCGGCTGTTGTAGCGGTTGCTGTCAGACAGCCAAAGCTGTAGCTGCAATCACCAAATCGCTAGGGTTTTGGCGCTAACTGTGAGTGTTCTTGCTTTTCTGCACCCTATACCAATTTTACCCACTCGAAACCATCTTATTATCTTTTTTTTTTTTTTTTTTTCCTTGCTAGTAACAATGCTTTTTTTTTGCACTTGTGCCATTCGTTTTTTTCCCAAAAGGCCTTAATGAGACACAGTCCTGTGGTGGAGGATCAGCAAGCCGCAGCCTGGAGAGAAATTAGCCCTCAGTAGCAGGTTCCAAATGTGGCTCTCGGGAGGATTTCAATCAATACACTGTTATGATTGGGAAGGGGAATAAAGCACGTAACTGTGTGATCGCTGAGAAACATCAGTTGGATTCTGCTTCTGCTAGCACATCTCTGACAAACAGCAATGACAATAATATGTTAACGAGGATGAAATAATTATAAAATTGACTACAGAAGCTGTGATCTAAACCAAAGAGCTAATATCAAATATTTCTTCAGTGTGCTTGGCAGGAAAAAAAAGGTAGATTCCTGTTTGTTTGGGTGCTAATCTCAAGCTAACATGCTATCAGGCGTCAGTTCGAGCACGACAGTTTGACAAACTATAATTTTAAATAATAGGCCTGGCCTGTTTCAGCTTTTTCTTTAGCTGTGAAAAATAGAGCTACATTCTTTTTGGCGAATAATACTTGAAAGTTTTGTATTTTTTTAGAGGGTTTTAACAAGTCGCGGTGTTGAAGTTAAGCTCGTCTGCGCCTGTCTCAGCAGCAATGCCCATTACTTTTCCAATTTTCTCTTCCTCCTCCTTTTTCATTCACCATTCCTCTAATTACCTTTCTTTCTTTTTTTGTTTCCTCAATCATTTTCTTATTTAGCATATGAATTGGACCCGGAGCATCTCAGTGTTGTTCATTTATTATATTTTCGCGTGCAGACGTACAAAAAGTCTCCGGCGCTAACAAAGTACAGGCGTATTCATTAGGTCCTGTCTTTCAACATAAGCTGAGAGTTGGTAAATAAGTGTTGTTTTGATGCAGTAGTCTTTTACGTGACCTTGAACCATGATTCAATGGCACAATGAGGCACTTGCAAAAAACAAGTGCAATTACGGTCCCCATTGTTCCTCACGTCTGTATCCTGTCTTCTTATTTATATAGAGTTTACTCTGCTTTTCATTATTATTTTTTAATTATATTACTCGCATCTGTACTTTGCAAGGTGTTAAAATAATGAATTGTGCACCCACACCTGTGACAGTACGATTTGGCCCACAACCGGTGTCTCAACCAGAACCACAGCCTGCACCAGCCCCAGAACCACAGCCTGAACCTGCCCCATCGGCAGACCCGAAGCCCGAGGTGATCCCGAAGCCCGAGGCAGTTTGGACTGCAGCTGCAGTGCCGAAGCCCCAGCTGGACCCAGAGCCCCGGGCGGATCTGAGGCCGCCGCCGGCGGAGCCGAAGTTATTTTCTTAACTTTTATTTGTCGTCCTATAATGGCAACCATCCTGGCATTTAACAAGTGGCAGATGCCTCAGGAAAGCAACAGGTCTGAACATTCAAGGTCTGGAAGAATATCGGGAGCACCGATCAAAGCCGCCGCCGCCAGGAACCTTCCATCAGGGTTGTCGCTATCAAAGTCGGTGCTTCAGTCTTTCCTTCCAAAGAACAGCAAGGAGGCGGCGCGTCAGGCCCCGGGATGAAAAGAGAATATTTCATTTATGACTGTCAAGGAAATGGCGGAAGCAAGACAAGAAGCAACCCGCCGCAAATCAGACCGCACACCCCTGAACCCGAGCATCTGTTTAATGAGGATAGGAGGAGCAGGTGTCATCTCGGTGTCATCACACTTCAGCAGGATGTATCACATTTACCTCTACCTGCTTGACTGCAATCCTAAATTTATTTCTTCTTATTAGTCTTTAACATTGAACACAGAGGGTTCTGAAGGTTGAACGTTTCCGTCTGTATAGTGTAAATGTAGTTCTCAAGAGTTCTTTCATTTTAAGTCAGAAAAAGAATGTTGAATTGTCTCTAACCCATGCTAATGGCCCAATGCTAACAAAAGAACTGTCCTGATCACTCTGAGTATATTTGCATTGCCCAGATTTTCTGGTGCGGGTTGCTCCGTCTTTTAACCAACGACTAAAGCCACTATTGGTAAACTATCCATGCACTTAAAGCACACAAAGCCTAAGCTGCATGCTAATCCTGTAGCGATTGCCGAGCAGTTCTCCCTGACTGAATCTCGACTGAAAGCAGTTTCGACCTGTCAAAGGAAAACTAGCGGCTGTGGAAAAGACGGCAGTGGGAAATGTGTACGTTTGTCAGAGCCAAGGAGACAGGAGGTTGTTGGTGAGCCAGGGGTGGATTTATGAGTCACAGACAGAGGCGAGCGTGCCGTGCTGGGCGGTCTCCATCACGGGAGGCCTAATGCGAAAGGACGTGACACATCAGAGTAAAGGGGAACGACGCTTACATCCGTGCAGAGGCCACAATGGAAGAGGGAAAACCCCTGCACCGGCGACCACGCGGCTAGCTGTCACCGCCACGCTCAGCAAACCGGTTGTGCGCTTTGCTACGCGATGTTAAGAATTTAGATTCGCATCAGCCCGACAGAACACCCCTCCCGCCCTTCTGTTGGGCATTCCAGCTGTGAAACAATGTCACCCCTGCCTTCGTAGGAAGAGCTTTTCTCTTTCTCCACGGGCAAATACGTCCACATGACGCGCTCCAGCGAGCAGGGGATCTTCCCGTCACGGCCGTGAGGATTTTTACACAGCCAGGAAAGCGGCTGACAATGTCACTGAAATAAACCCAGCTCCACTAACACAGGCTTTTCTTTTTGAAAACGGACAAAGAGAAGGAAAGAAAACAGTCGTCAACCTCCCTCTCTCTCAAGACGCACAAAGAACCCATGCGGATTGTTTATTACAAAGTGTGTTCATTCTAATCCAGCGCCAAAAAGAGCCACTTTCTTTTATATGTCACACCAAATCAGCCCACTTTTAGAGCAAGCCAGCCTGACCCAGCCCAGGTTAACCGGGTTTTACCTCAGGGGCAGAGAAAAGGTCGAGTTTTTATTTTTATTTTTTCCTTTTTTTTTGGCTTGACTCCTCTTCCGATGACTTCCTGACATTTACTATTTATTGGAAGTTATTTTTTTTTTTTAGTTTTTCTGTCATTTACTTTGCTTATTTTGATGCAGACGGAAGATTGAAAACAGCTAGAAACTTCAGGTAGGGTAAAAAACAATAAAACAGAAAATGGCTAGGAAATCCAGAGAGTAACAAACAAAAGGCGTTCGATAAACTAAGAGTACTTGCACAAGGCTTTGATCTGGCAACAGGGACGTGAGAGGCTACTGATAGACTACTAAAAATGGAAATTGGCAACAGCTGTGCCGCAACCAGCCTTGCAAAGAAAAAGCAAAACTGGAATAAAAACAGTCCTTGCAAGCAGCCAACCAAAATAAAAGCATCAGGAAACTGTTATGCTGAGCCCACTGATTAACAAAACACCACTGGGACTCATGGTAGGAAAAAAAAGGACACTCAACAGGTAGAAAACCATGTTCCTGCTATTGCACAAGGACACCCAAAAACACTGACGTCAATAAACGCTGACGGTGTGTTAAAACCTTTAATAGAAATAGATTTCTGGGGCTAGTTTGTTTGGCATTTTTGGGGTTGTTGATTTATTTGCTCAGAATTTCAATCAAGTGGCAGAGTTTTCTTTACTTCCCTTTGATTTGCCTTGCACTTTGGCTGCAAGTAGAGCGCTCGCTTCCTGTCTCTCTCTATCAGAGAGACGCGGCGTGGCCATCGTTTTTCATTTCATCATCTCCTTCCCCACAACTGGAAACGCTCCTTCACCTCATGTCTGCGGCTGTGATCTCCAGCCCAAATATCCCATGGGAGCTGAAGTCCTACTGATATATCCACGCTCCAGTCACCTCCCGGGTCGCTTTTCTGAAGCTGTGGAAAAGGTCCCGAAGGGGTTTTCCTTGGGCGACTGGGCTTGACCTGACCTGGATCGCTGACTGGGGAAAGCCTCACAATCTAATACTCTCCAGGGACAACCCGGATGACTGTTTGGTGATTATATTTATCTGTTTTTTGGGTTTTTTTGGCACACTTGTCAGTTGTTTGCACAACCCCAGAGGGTTTTGACACAAATTGCATAAATATTAGAATGAACATAAACATAAAAACACAAAAATGACTTGAAGACATTGAGGAAAGAGGGAAGAAAGCAGAGGAAAGGGAAGTGCAGTCGCCAGATAGTGGATCATGAGCTAATCTAGCAGCCGGCCGGTGGACCAGGAGCCAGTCCAGTGGGAGGTCAGAGAGATTTTGATTAAAGCCCTGAACGTGGATTAAAAAAACCCCTGAAAAGTAAGCTAGTAGCTACAAAAAAAAAAAGCTCTTGAGCAAGGTACTGAAGGCCAGGACTCAAACTCCAACTTCCACTAATCAACCACCATGTTGGAATTGCTACTGTAGATGTGGATGGGTACGACATCTACCTGATGGTTTTTTTTCCCCCCCGTTTAATTTCCTCGTTATCCGAATCTAAACGTCCAGGAGCTGTCGTTATTGTTTGTTTTGATTTCCCACATTGCACACCGCTTCGGCATCAGCCCGCGTGTTTCAGTTCATCGAGCTGAGCTGAAAATAATAATGAATTCATGATGAATCAAATGGATCTTTGTTGATCCGGAGCACACCTCGGAGGGCTGATATGTTCTGGTTGTTCCTCTCAGTGTTCTTGAGAGAGCGCGCGCGTGCTTTGATTAAAAATGGAAAAAGAAAAGAAGTCAAAATGTGTGTTTGTTACATCGCTGGTCTTTTTGAATTATTACCAGATAATGAAACAATAAGAGGTTTGCTCTTTTTAAGCCGGCTTTCTTATAAAATAAATGATATGTAAAATATATTTCAAAAAAAAAAAAAAAAAAAACCAACTGTGACACATTCTCACCCTATCATCTTTACAGCAGCAATTACACCACATCCTGAATAACAACACATTCTGCGCTCTCATGCCTAGCCCCCCTGAATCCCTTAAGGACACCGATTCGTCTGACCTGCGCGTGACTGCACTTCTGAGATTCACTTCAACTTCTTGGAATCGTGCTTCACCGCGCGGCTAATTTCCCAGGGCCTGGCACACCGGGCCATTAGCGCTGCAGCTAAACATACGCTCATGCAAGCTGAGGAGGGAAGCATGAGATCTCAGACACGCTGAAGGCTTTTTTTTTTTCCGCCCTGGCTGCTCATGCATGTAGCTGTCGTCCCCGACACACATTTTCCACTAATAGGAGCTATTTCAGCAGGTAGGGTTCTGCTTAGGCGCCAGCTGTGAGTGTAATTAAATAGCCCAGGTATTGGGTAAATTGTAAAAATCTGTTCCAGGAGTGACACAAACGTGCTGCTTCATCAGTGCCTGATTTTGCAGCCGGGCATTTTTTGTCTTCTTTTTTTTTTTTCGTCAGCCATTTTCGGCTTTCCAGTCCAAGTCAAGGGCCGCGATCCTGCTGGGTTTTCTGTGCTACGAGGTGAACTTCTCACCTGGGGGTTCACTTGGCTAAAAGCGCATTTTGCCTGCTAGGTTCAGAAAACCCTCTCGGTCTGGGTTTGATCTGTACTTGTACCTTGTCAGGCATCCAGTCACATCTGATTTTATCTAATGGCAAACATTCTTGTCCAAAGTCACATTGGATTTTACCCAATGCCGTTGCTAAGACACACTGGGTGACATCCAATGACATTGCTGGGGCTCCCTTATCTGATAGCACTGAAGTCAGAAACAAACAAACAAACAAACACACAAAAAACTCATCTCAGGCTAATCATTAGCGTCATTTTAAAAGCTGTCAATGGTAGATAAAATTTTACATTTGCCACAGTCAGAAAAGCATATGCCAATTATTTGAATCACACAGTCGTGAATTATAACTTTTTATGATAGCAAATTAAGTTAGGATTGTTGTAAATGTTGTGTCAAATGCTTATCATAAGTGGCACGTCAAACTCACAGAAACACATAAAGAATATTATGTGTTGTAGAATAGAATAGAATAGTCTTTATTTTTCCCACAATGGGGAAATTACACTGTCTCAGGAGCAAAATACCATTGAAAAAATATATAAATATAAATCTTAGAGATGTTTACAAAAAGATTTGTCAGTATATACATGATTAACATTATTTATATTTGGATTTTCAGTGTTTATTGTTGCTTTTGTTTTACTCTATTGTTGCTTTTGTTGTACACAACTATGTTGTGTTTAGACAACATCCTTGTTCAGGACCAGAAGTTGATTTCCAGCACTTTTTTTTCTCTTTGGCAAGTGTGTTGAGTAATTATGGGCGTAAATGGCTTCATTCACGTCAACCTTAACCTTCAGTTTAAAATATCAAAATAGAATTTGTAGGTACTGAATAGTATGTGAATGGAGGATGTGTTATAAAAGTCTGACAGTGGGGACAAACACCACCACCAAACATATAACCTTTATACAGTCACAATGGAAACACTGAATGAGTGCCCTTCGCCCAACTCTCAGGCATGCCTGCGATAAGCAGCTTTTGAATGTCGACCAGTCCGGACTCTGCTACTCCCAACCCGCCCAGTTACCACTCCAGTTGTCAAAAGGCCAGTTGGAAGGCTAGGCGCGGCAGCCGTTATCACTCGGTCCACTCGGGCGAGTAGTGACAACGCAGAGATGGCAACAACTCGGAGTTTATTTGGCAACTTAATCCCCTCCCTCCTGGTGCTGGTTAATGATTCCACCAGTAACTCTCTTTGACTCCGTCAAAGCGGAACGGAAACAAGTGGCACGAACCACAGATGACTCTATCTTTTGCTCAGACCAGCATTTTACCCTGCTGGGCTAGGATGTCTGCAGTAAGATGAGACAGAAAAGTTCTTTTTAAGTGCTGTGTTTCCCCCTATGCTACCGCCATTTTCTATATTTGAACCATGGCTTTTTGGCTTAAAGCCGTGAGCTTATAGTTAACTGGCTCCACTTAAGGACAGCTGATCCCCTGAGACTCAATTGCCCACATAGGCTGTCTTCTTTCTCCTTCTGACAGGGTAATCCCATGGAAAGGGGCCCCGGCACCTCCCTCAGGCAAGCACCCCTAACGAGAACTTCCTCTCTCCAGAGCTTTGAACAGGTGCCCCAAGGGTCTTTATTCTCCTATAAGACACAACCAGCAATCCTCCATGATCCTCGGGATGAGCCGCGAAAACGCTGCACCTAGGAGATCTTCAGCCCAGGAGAGCTAATGGCAGCTGGTTGGGTACGTAACACCCCGGGATCAGCAATTTCCTAAGGATGGAAGACAGGGATGAAGGGGATGGGACTAACCACTCAGGATCCTTAGCAGACAGCAATGCATCGTTTTTATTTGAAAAGCCCTCACTGTGCTTGTTGCGCTCTGTCATAGGAATTGCAATCGCATGTATCTCTTTATTGCAGAAATCCCAAAGATCCGAAATCAATTATATTTTCTTGTTCAACAGGCCTTTCATTTGAAAAACTGGGAAAGAAGCTAATTCCTGTAACCCATTTTTGCTTAAAAAGTAACTATTTATTTATAATCCCTCAATTAAATGCCCATATTTAAATAAAAATAATTGGGTATGGGGGACTCAGCCAAGCCTAATAGCGAGGGCATGTTTTGGTGGCTTAACCTGGGAGCGCAATTTGGTTGTTTTGTAAGAAGGAAGCTGATTAGCGCCACACCACCTGGCTAGTTCCTCTTTAGGCCCGCACATCTGCACTCTAAACTCCTCACATTCCTAATCAGGGTCTTGGGGACTAACCGGGATCTGTTCCAGGAATTATTGTGCAGAGAAAAGTCATAAAAAAAAATGGCCACCACATTTTCGAGCAAAGGTGGCTCAGTTCCTTTTTTGTTGTTCTGTTTTTGGTTTTCCATCTATCTATCCATCTTTCCATCCACCTATCCATCCATCTTTCTGTCTAAACAAGATAAAGTTTGAGATAAAGACTAATAATAATATAACAGATAACATTCTGCGCATGGTACAGGGTTTTGCTGCTTCAAAAATTCATTTTGTCACACGGGCAGGAGAGTTGCTCGCGAGGCTCCCCTTCCCCCTCAGAACACTTAACCAGAAAAGGGATTTGATGGTAGTTGATCTGCGATAGAACCTGCAGATGACGAACTGCTGCGACAGCAGTCTTGTTGGGGAAAAGGGGAATTAAATGGAATATTCCCTCCAAAGTTATCACTTCCTGTGTGCGTTTTCAGCACTGACCTGGCATCTAATTTCACTGAATCAAGTAGAAAGACAAGGGGCCTGCGCTTTTGCTATGTTATTGCACCATGTTTGGAACAATGCGTTCATCCCTAGGACAAGATAAAAACTCTAAACATACCTTCACACATACTTACGTCCTATTTTTCCCTGTTTTTATCCAGTAAAAAGAAATTAAAATGAAAAACCTCCAGCCAGACTCAAACATTTGCAAATAAGTCCTCTGGTAACCTTCCTAGCAAAGCGGCGGAACATGAAAGGCACCCACATGACACTACAGGAACAGATCTGCATCTTTATGGAGCATATTTTAAAGCCTTTCTGCTGCGTGAAATGGAAAAAAAGAAGCCGAGAAGCCAGCCTCGTCGTGAAGGTGAAAAATGCAGAGACATTTGTGACGATTGGCCAAATAATTTCAACAGAAGAAGAATAAATTACATTGCACTTGAGGTGTGTAGGAAGGGATGAGTAGAGCGCCCTGGACTAGGGTTGGGGAATTTATTTGATGGTTGCTCTAAAAGTCTGTTCACGCCGCCTCATTTTTCTGATCTTTGTCTTGTCAAGATCCCTTGGTCTACTACTCGTCTACTGTTCCCCCTAAAAGGGAGAAAAAAGGAAAAAAAAAACCCCACATCTGAGCGCAGACTTGAAAACTATCAGAATAAAAGCCTGCTGCGCTACCAACTGAGCTATCAAGGGTTCAAAGCAGCCAAAAATCAAAAATTGAAAGTGGAGCAGTAAGATACTTCATTTAGCAGCTTACCAAAATAAATAAATAAAGTAAATTAGTTTATTTATTTTTTTTTTTTCAAACTTAGTTACATAATTAAGGTGGATTTATTGCCTTTTGGTCAGTACAGACACCCAGATAAGCCAAGAACACTTTGACTGTGTTAGTTGCCAGTGTACTGAGCTGAAAGACAACACATTAACCTTAAAAACAAAACAAAAAAAAGAGACAAAAACAAGAAGTAAAATCCAAAGAGTGACTTTGGGAAAACATCTAAATAGTTGCAAGTTTGCCCAAATAATTTGCTTTTTGACACCTACCAAAAGAAAGCAGTATGGATTTTAGAGCTCTTATTGTTACCAACAGCCATTTCAATTTCCAAAGGTAGTTTTTAGAATCGAAGAAAGACAACAATGTTGCAGTTGGATAGAAAAAAAAAAAGAATTAATCCAGCAACTTTTACAGAAAGTAATGACAAACTGTAATTGGAACTGTACCTACATATTTTCAGTTGTTTACACTCCTTGAGCCACCTGAAGAATGTTTTTTTTTTTTTTTTTTGTAAAGTATTTTCCAAAACACACAAGCGCACTGCTTTGACCCCTGCTCCAGCACATCAAAAGTTATTTTTTTCCTTCTAAATTCAGCTATTTGGGTAGATAGGTTTGCATACTTGTAAGGAAACTGCTATGGAAGTTTGCAAATATTAGGTCTGGCATTTCTCCGACTGCGGATGTGAGCCTGTGAGCTTTAGAACCTTCGTCCGGCACCTAAGAAATTATCATTTTAAAAATTATACATTATAAAAATCTACAAATATAGTCATCTGGCAGCCATGCAGGATACATTTCCTATTTGGTTTAACAATCACAAGGATAAATTTGTGATGTCATAGTTTGAAGTCAGACAATAGGACACAATTTTGCTAATGTGAGGCAGCAATTACACTGTAAAAAAAAAAAAAAAGACACCCTAGCAGCAGAATTAAACATGGGAGAAAACGAAGATGGCATATTGATCAGTTAGATTTTGGTCAACCTCATCTTCAGTTCTGCATTTTCTTTTTGCAACATTTTGTTCTGAAAAACAAACAAACAACAAAATGGATTTGATTTAGTTGTTTGTTTGTTTGTTTTTTTTTACAGCTGCGACAAATGAGATTAATTATTAATAACAACAAAATTCCGTTTTTTAATCCCAAGAGTCTTGTACTAACATAAAAGCATACTCCACCTTATGTCTGAGTGCTTCCACAAGGAGGTCTTTACTTCCCCTGATGCTTTCCTCCTTCTTCGAAAATCGGAAGGCATCTCCGATAACTGAGACGAGGACATCAGACTGGAGAACCATAAATAGAATTATTGGTCCATCTTAGAAGGCTGTCACTCTGTGGTGATGAGGAATTTGACGCAAATACGAGACACACACTCACAAACTTCTTGCTTTGACACACGTAGCAGTGGTACGTGTTTGCTGCA
>CAAE01009031.1:0-10339 GCA_000180735.1 Tetraodon nigroviridis | reverse complement strand
ATGTTTGGCCCCACCTTCTTGAGAGGACATGCTAGCCTGCTAGCTAAAGTGGGGTCTGAACCTTTTTACCAATCAAGCTAACAAACATCTTCATTTGGCTTTTAGAGAAATGATTGTGAAGGCTCTGTGGGCCGCATTAAACAGATCGTCGGGCCACATGTGGCCCCTGGGCCTCAGTTTGCCCACCTCTGGTTTGAACTCAAGTGGACTTTGATGCACGATGGCTGTTCTGGCCCCACCCAGACGTCTGTAGCTCCGCTGGACACCTGCACCCTGAGCAGGCTCAGTGAACAAGCAGCTAACAAAGATTAGCCAGGAGATGAACTATACCTGTTGAGAGAAGTAAGCAGGGATTTCATGACGCTACCATCGGAATCAAAGACTTCCTGCAGAAGAGAGATGTGACACCGAGACAAAACCTGCGCGCGCGCGCGCACACACACACACACACACACACACACACACACACACACATTCAGAGAGATGTTTGTTCAATCCTTTCAGAGTCCTGACATGTTGTGTGTTTTACCCGCGTTAGCGTGTGCATCACTATGGGATTTGAAGCCTTGGTGATGTTGAACTCCTCCAGGTTGTAGGCACAAATCCGAAATCCCGACGACGTCGCCTGTCTGACGACCAGCAGCAGCAGGAGCAGCGACAGAAGGGATCGCAGGAACATGGTTGGTCTGGGGACGGAAGACAGGACGCGTGAGCCCTGGATGCTACGGTGGGCTGCTAACGCTGGCTAATGCACAGACCCAAGAGCAAGGCAGATAATACAATATTTGTCAATCCTGATTATTTTTTATGTTCGAGATTACCGACGGCAACTTACTTTACCCACAAAGTTGCATAAATTCACCATGAATCTGAGTCTGAAGTGGCATAGCATTACCGTGGTAATGCTATGGCTAGGATAATATACTATGGCTAGTGCAATATACTGTGGCTAGTATAATACGCTATGGCTAGGACAATCTGCTGTGGCTAGGACAATCTGCTGTGGCTAGGACAATCTGCTGTGGCTAGGATAATACGCTATAGTTAGGAAGGCTGGTGACAGACATACTGCAGTCAGACTGACTGTCTGTGGCTCAAACATCAAAGGAGCTAACGCATTAGACTGGGGACAGTCAAATTTGTCAAATGCCACAAATGTTTAGCTAACAACCCAATCAATCAGACATGGACAGAATGGGAGCGTTTAGGATAACCAATCAAGCTAACCACCTTCTTCATTTGGCTTCTGTGAAGGCTCCGCGGGCCGGATTAAATAGCCCATCGGACCACGTGTGGCCCCCGGGCCTCAGTTTGCCCACCTCTGGTCTAGAGGTATCACACAGTAACACAAAGCTCCCGTTTGTCCACACAAACCGAAACACAGATGTATTCATTTCATCTTTAATTTGATGGACTTGCACAAGTTCGCGTCGCTTAGTCACGCTAACCGGTCAAATTACTTTATTCTATAGACACAGGTAATATTCCAGGAACTACGGCATTAAAAAAACAGAATCTGGAAAAGGCGTTCCTGCCTCAAGTAGGGCAGGAAAACTTTTCTGGGAAAACCAAGTTTTCCCAGAAAAGGAGCCACCTCCGCTGCTCCTTCACACACAGACGGGTTAACTGGTCGGCAGGTGTGGACAGGTTCAGCCAGCCTGGACGTGACTCAGCTCGTCAGTTCCCAGGGCAGAGAGTCATCCGACGATTCAGGGATCAGCTGGGAAGCACAAAACTCCAGCTAGCTGCCCAAACTAAACTGATTTCTTGTATGCTACCTTCAGGAACCTTCCAGAACGGAGGGACACAGCGCTGTCTCCGGTTCCGAAGCTATCTGGCCTCCAAACTGGTGGGACTAGTCGAGTGACTTCAGTCCAGCACGACAACTAGCGCCGTGCTCTGACGCTTCTGGGATCAGTGCTGCCGGGCCGGAGAGGGAGCGGCGCCTCGGGGTCCCCAGCAGCCACAAAGTGGTGCCTTCATGGACCTGGTCACAGAACCATCAGCGGGCCCACCCAGCCTCCCTGAGATCCGGCCGGGCTCGGTGCGGCTTCCATTTGCTGGCCTTTGCTGGAACATTTTAGCTTGTGAGACTCAAAGGTGGGAGCTTTGCCTCAACCTGGACAAAGACACCCACAGGAAGTGGCTAAAGAGGTGCTGAGAGCACCACATGCTCTCCTAAAGTGGGCCGATTGCTCCAGCCGGGTCACGCCCCTCGTGCAAACACACTGTCCTCGACCTTTGCTGCTCTCTAGAGACCCCTCATCGCGAGAGTGCTGTCAAAATAGCGAACAGGTGAGGAAAGCTCTTCAGGATCAGCTAAAAACCTGGATTTGTCTCATTCCAATCAGAAACTTCAATCAAAGCCATCGTCTGACGGTACTGGTGGATTCCCAGTACTGGACTGGAGCTGCTGCTTCTCTTACCTGCTGAGGTGAGCACACGATCCACCCTGGCTCCTCTGAAGCAGCTTCCTGGTTCCTGCTCCAACCCCCAGTTTAACCAGTTTAAAGACAACCGGACACGCCCACACACACACCGCTGCGTTCAGGGCCTGTGGGAGAGGTCAGCGTTTTCTCTCCTCTTCGCCCGGGTGAGGATGATTTCGGGGCATTTGGAAGAGAAGCACAAATATGAATTCACATTTAATTTCCACCCAACCAAAAGATGCCATTTATGTCTACAGACAGATTTTCAACACTTAAAGTAGGTAAAAAGTTCTCAGCTGCTGATCAGCTGAGTTGTCCGCTGTTATTGCAGGTAGTTAAAAACCACCTTTGAGCTGCAACTGCGCGAACATTGCAGAAATATCCGGTTATAGTGGTTCTGGTCGAACCCGGCGCTTTGGCGCCCCCTGCCGCCCGCCCGCAGTACGGCCTCTCCCTGCACGGTCACTGCGGGACATCCAGCCGAACCGGGGCCACCTACCCCGCAGCCCGAAGCGCTGCCGAGTTTCGGGAACACTTATCCGGCCGTCTCGGAGGTGTTGGCCCGGCCCAGGCGTCGCTCGGCCCGCCGCCATGTGTGAGTGACGGGGGAGAGCCAGGTGAATCTCCGCTCCGGGGGGTCAGGGCTCCGGGGCGGGCTGTCAACCTGTTAGTTAGCTTGTGTGCTAAGTTCGCCGAAAGGCGAGCTAACTGTGTTAGCCTTTAGCCTTGCCGCTCCTTTCGGGGAGTCATGCGAGGGTCAAAGTTGAAAAACTAACCGGGAGTTTCGCGCGTTTGTGTGGATTAATGACCGAAACTCGGAGCGGTTTGTGAATGTTGATGGTCAACTCGGTATCAGCATTAGCCCTGAAGGAAAAGTTGTAATTTAACTCTTCGCTAACCTTGCCTGACCTACTTGGCGCAGTAAGGCTGATCTTCACCTTTGATATAATCTGAAGCTTCTGTACAGCTTTTGTTGGGTTTATGTTTAAATTAAAGGTTAGAACCCACCAGTCAATGTTTACATCAAGTTAACTGGTCGGCGTGGTGCGTTCACGGCGACTCGGAAACTGCGACACTTGGTGTGATTTTGAAGTACCCGTCTTAATCTACTCGTGTTTTTTTAATGCTAACTTTTTAAAACCTATCACAGATACCTCAGCAACACAGTCAAGAGTTAGGCGAGAACCAGTTCTTCTTTAGTGGAGAAGAAAAACCAATAAAATGGATCAAACTGGACCCTCGCAAACGTAACATCGCCCCTGAGCGAAAGGAATTTCCTGTCATTCTACTGAGGTGACAGCAGAAATACCTAAAATAACTTTTAAACAAGCAGTTTATTGTTGTGCTTACTTGTTTTTTGACCTTAATGTGCGTGTGAAGTGTCAGCTTTACCTTTTAAATTCCGTTCAAATGTATTTTTATCGTTTCCGCCTTCATCTGAATAAAACTCCAGGTTGTTTAACCAAAGAGTGAAGCTAACTGGAACAGGTAGAAGCTAGTGAAGCTGTTCTCTGTATACGCAGCTTGGTGAGCGTGATTGATCCTGCTGTATTTACTTTCCCGCAGGCTGGTTGTGGTTACCTGCTCAGATCTTCATTAGAAAGAAACAACAGGAGGCGGATTTTGGTTTTAAGCTGCAACTGGAGCCAGAAAAACCAGTTCAGCCGGGCTATGCCCACCTCGACTGTGGTTCTCACCGAAAAGTGAACCAATGTTGCTGCATTAGCCACCGCAGGACGTCTGGTCCAGACGTGCAGGTTGAAACGCTGATATTTGATGTCATTTTAGCAGGGTCCCGACGCCGCCATGGCTTCCCGCCTCCTCCATCGTCTGAGGCGCTCCCTGTTTAAAGACCCCCAAGGGGTCGGACCCGAGCCCGGGTCGGCCGAGGTCTCGGGGGACAGCTGGGAGGCGGAGCTGGAGGAGGAGGAGGAATGCGTCAGCCACCGACTGGGAGGGAAGCTGTGCTTCGACAGCGGCCAGGAAGGAGGAGCGGAGGACGAGGACGAGGGGTCCGGACAGGACAGCGACTCGGACATCCTGGGGGAGTCCATGGAGGAGGGGCTGAGCAGCGCAGGTGGGGAATTAGCGTGATTAGCTGTGTGCGTGGACTCAGAGACGCTACCACAGCTCCGATAACGAGCCCCAGGCCAAAAGTGATGAAGGTCAGTCATGGATTCACCTGTTTAGACACCAGTCCCGCCGGGCCCTCCGTGGCGCCAGCTGCAGACAGCTGGAGGGGCGGAGTCAGCGAAGCCAGCCCCTCCGTCGCCGGGGGGAGGAGAGCGGCCGACGCGCTGCTGTTCGAGGTGACGGACGCCAGCATCGTGAGGGACGGCGCCTCCAAATACGTGGTGAGTCGGAGCGTTTCGTAATCCGTTAGCTAAGTGCGATTAGCGTTTGTAGCTCAGGGAGGAGCAGGTATTTTTCAAAAACCCAGGGTGCCAAAATTGTAGGAGTATAAGTTACTTAGACCCCAAAGCTGAAAAAGCAAGAAAAGAAGTTGGAAGAGCAATGGTGGGCAACCTGAGGCCCAGGGGCCACATGTGGCCCGCTGAGCTATTTAATCTGGCCCACAGCCTAAAATTCAGACATCCCCCTTTCACCTAGCATGCGAACATGTCCTCTCAAGAAGGTGGGGCCAGACATCATTTGGAGCTTCATCATCCATCTCTAGTGGACCAACTTAGAGGCTCTTCAAACCAGTTTCTCAGTTCATAGTCCATTAGCAATTGCAGCTAACACTTTCCAGCTGTGATCCTCCTTTCCGGTTGCATTTAAGCTCATTTGATTTCTTTTTCGTCTTCCTCAGCTCTACACCATCCATGTGATCCAGGCTGGGGGCAGCGATAAAACTCCAGCCGTCATCACCCGGCGCTACTCTGAGTTCCAGAAGCTCCACGTCCGGCTGTGCCGCAACCACGGCGAGCAGATGGAGCGCGTTTGCTTCCCACGTTAGTCCGGATGCATGCGTTCTTCCCAGCCAGACCTTTCCAGGGGTGTGCCTTTTTGTTTTTTTCTTTTTCCGGGCGTGACTGCAGGCGCCTCCGTGTGTTCTCGATGCGTGCAGGGAAGAAGCTGCGGCGCAACTTCACCGCAGAGACCATCGCCAAGCGCAGCCGCGCCTTCGAGCAGTATCTGTCTCACCTGCGCTCCGTTGCTGTGCTGCGGGAGGCGCCTTGTGTGCGGCAGTTCTTCTACCTACCCGACCTGCAGGCAGGACAGATGCTGATCAGGTGGGCTACCCTTTAGCCAAGGGCGCCGTGGGTGGAGAACCTCCACATCCTCAGTTCCACAAGAGACACAGACAGGCTAAAGCAGAGGTGGGCAAACTGAGGCCCGGGGGCCACACGTGGCCCGATGGACTATAAAATCCGGCCAGTTGCCGGTGGTGGAGGGTCTGATTTTCAGGTCCCAGTGTCCTGAAGAGGAGGTGTGACATTAGCAGACAGATGAAGGTTCAAGGTCAACCATTTGCTTTGGAGCCAGCTGGTTGAACCCTGTCCAGCGACGACGTTAGCAGGTCTGAATCTACTAATCCAGTCGATGATGCTCGTACGGCACAGCCTGCAAAGTGGTCTGAGCAGAGATCGATGACCAGGCTCCGGATGATGTTCGGCCCCTCTTTCGGCGAGCGCATGCTAGCTGAAAGGGGGCTTCTGTGGGCCGGTTTAAATAGTTCAGCGGGCCACATGCGGCCCCCGGGCCTCAGTTTGCCCCAAATTTGTCCGATTTAAGTCGTAAATGTCACATCATTTGTGTTATGAAAAGCTAAAATCAACAGTTTTCTTTAATGGAGAGGTAGCTCTCCTCTTTCCGTGACCGTGACCAGAGCACCAGCGTTTCTGCTGTGACTCAGTAGCGGCTGCTATGTTTCGCCTTCAGGCTGGAGCGCTACCAGGAGGCCTTGGGGCCGCTGCTCAATGCCAAGAGACTGCAGCAGAAACTTGGCTGGGCCACAGAGGACGAGCGGCCTGGGGCCCCCGCCTCTCCTCATTGGTTCTACACCCTGGTGGCGCTGCTGAGCTGCTTTCAGGAGGTGGAGCAGCTGGAGGAGGCCCGGGACCACTGCCAACGCGCCGTCTGCGTCCTGGTCCCCGCTCTGGCTCTTCTCAGCGCGGGGGCTCCGCCGGGGCCCCCCCGGGATCGGCCCCGGCCTCTGAGTCCCAGCTGGGACGCAACCAGGCTGCATCCGCTCCTGCTGCCTCTGTCGCAGGCGCTGGTTGGGCTGTCCTGGCGGACGGGCAGAGACAAGCGCCGGTGGGAGGAGCTTCTGCAGAACCTGGAGGAGGAGGAGGAGGCGGGGCTAGACCCCGGCGCCGCCATCCGGGAGTTCCTGCTCAAGCACAGGCTGGAGGACGGCGAGGCGGAGGGCTAGAGCCCCACAGAAAGGGAGGAGGAGCCTTTCCACTTTTGATGGGGGAAAAGTGCATTTTAAAAGCAAATGTTTCGTTTTATCAGAGGAATACTTTGGAAGATTGCTGCTGAAGCCTTGAAGTGCTAGCTGCCCCGAGGTGGACGTGCACGCGGGGAACGTCTGAGCCAGCCAGGCTGTCTGCGCCGCGAAATCAGCCTCACCTTCAAGGTTTCCCAGCAAAAAGTAGCAGAGAGGCGTGACGGCTCCCGGAGGGAGGAGACCGCTCCCACCGTGGCTCGGAGAACCCTCGGAGAACCCTCGGAGAACCCTCGGAGAACCCTCAACCCCCACTCAGGCCGGCCCCTGGGTGTCCTAATCCCACCGTGCACTTGTTTCTGCTTCACCAGTATAAATGCACAGGGGCAAAGTATGAATTCTGTTTGTTCATGAAAGCCGTAAACAGTCAGGTCGCCTGACTGAAGACCCATTTATATCATCACATTTCAAAAGCCACGGTAAACAAAATGTGAACTTTTTTTTACATTTTTGACTTATATTAATGAACTTTTTCGATCACGTTCACTCTGAAATACTTGTTTAGTGCCGCGATGCACACATCTGTGCTCTAAGCACCTGTTTTAAGGGAAATGGTTTGTCATTTTTAGCTATTTTGTGGGACATCACCAAGTTGCTCGTTCCTGCTTTGTGAAGCTTGGTTTAAAAAGCACACACACACACACACACACACACACACACACACGCACACACTAGAACATTTTTAAGGGCTAAATCATCCCGCCACAAGGATCCAATCACGTTGCTGTTTGTACCTCGTCTAAAAGCCACTTCAAAATAAAAGCACTGCAGCTTTAGTCTGAGGTCAAATGAGAAAATGCTCTTATTTTGTCGTTTCCAATCAACCTTCGGTGGGCCGATCAGTCATTTAAGGGGCCTACGTGGCCCCGGGGCCGCCGTACAAAGCCCAGGTCTGCCACAAGCAAGAAGCACAACTACTGTGTGTCTGTGGCAACCTAAACACATTTCAGTGTGTTTGGATTTAAAAGGAATTCTGACACCCATCCTTCCATCCATCCATCTTCGGAACCTGCTTCCCCCACCCGGTGTCTGCTGGAGCCTTTCCCAGCTAAGCTAGTATGCAGGTTAGCAACCTTAGACCATGATCATTGCTGGGTAAAATGACAATTTAAAAACAAGATCTGGGAAGGGACGACATTAATCCTAAAATGTTAGTGTTCTGGGTGTTTCCGAAGGTCAAAGGTCAGGACACAACCAGCAGCAGATGCAGTACAAAACAAGACTTTATTGCACTCAGTTTGATGCACTCGCGCTTCAGATGTTTCATGGTTAAATTATGCTTTGTTACGTTTTATTATATACTGTTCTATATTATATACTGTGGTCATGTACAAACTGTGGGTTCATTTAATAAAAAAAAAAAAAAAGAAATCAATGACAAATAAAGCAGAGAGCCGATGAGGATGTTCTGAATGATTCCAGCAAAGATCCGGAACGACCCAACCGGAAACCAAACCCGAGGAGAAGCGACTCGCACACATTTATTGTCCTTCTTGGGTCAATTTCGGGACATCCCTTAAATAAAAAAGGTTCCTTTGAGTCCAGGATGGAGGGAACAAACTGCCGTGTTTGTTCAGATCAGGAGACTCGAGCTAAAGGGACGAAGACGCGCTGACGGGTCAACGGTGCTTCCGGGAAATGGACGAGTCTCGGGTTGACAGTCGTGTCCTCGGCCTTCGTCCTGCGTCCTCCTGTTGCGTGGACGCAGAGCGGATCGCGACGGAACCCGGTCCAGACCTGCGCGTCTGGACCATCTTTGGACCAGGCTGCGGCGATCCCACCGTTGCTAGCTTGATCTGGATCCGCCAGCGGGACGCAGTCTTAGAAAATGCATAGAAGACAAAGGCCCTTGGGGACAGCAGGCCGAGGGGGCGGGGCTAAAGGGTGGACGACGTGATGCTAATGGGAAGGACGGGTGAAGGCATCTAGCGTGTGTGTGTGTTGGAAAATCTCTTCATGCATGTTCTTCAGGATAAAATACTGTCAGATATGAAAGCCTTCAAAAACACAGTTGACCAGATGAAAGCGTGATAAGAACTGCTTGGACGCCAACAAAAAGCGTCAGCCGTGTGTGTGTGTGTGTGTGCGTGTGTGTCTCTGCCTGCAGCCTCAGTGTCAGTCTGTAGAATAAAAGCTGAAATAAAAATGAGGCACTTGTTATGATCCAGAGCTGCAGGTTGGAGGCCATGTTGGCTGCCGACTCCTGCCGCCTCTGTGGCCGTTGCTATAGAAACAGGTCCTCCCGCCGTCCGCCGTGCTGTGGCAATCGAATGGTGTGCAGCGGTCCAAGAAGACCGCAGCTAGACCTGAATAAGATGATCTGCGCGTCGGTGTGTATGGCTGTTTCTCAGTTTTTACTCTTTTTCTTCTTTTCCTCAACAAGCAGGCAGGCAAATCAAGTCATCTCTGGCGCTAATTATAATATTAATATCACTAATTTCATTCAGCCTTTAAATATTCCGCTCGTAAAAATAGAAAAAATAACATCATTCCAGTGATATTCACATGCTGGAATTACACACAAGCACAAAACAGGGCCTCAGGTAGGCGTCGCCTTCCTCTGGGATGCATCGGGAATGCAATGGGTGGGCAATTATCTAGCCTGGACGACCACGATGGGTTTTAGATCTTAAAGGGGCTGGTCAGGTGGTGCAGGAAACAAAATTATTGTGAAGGCTCTGCGGACCGGATGAAATAGTTCATCGGGCCACATCTGGCCCCGCAGGCCTCAGTTTGCCCACCTCTGGCACGGCAGAAGAAAGTGATGACGCTGCGCTGTGGACGCCAATGGTCAGCGTTGGGGACAGAGAAGGTCAGAGAAGCGGAACAGCTGAAAAACCAGCACCAGCCGTAAAACCGGAGCTTTTCAAAGGCATCGTCCTGGACTAACTGGCCCTGAATCCGCTCCAGTTCCTCCACTTAGGGAACCCGGGTCCGGTGGTGGTTTTCGGCTGCTACTGTTGTGTTCCGGTAGATGTTTCTGAGACGTTTCACTTTGTCCCAGATCACCCAAACCTCTGGCCTGACAGAGGGCCGTGTGCCGTGCTTTACAGACTACAACTCGCTTTTTTCATAGTTTAGCTGCTCCTGTAACTTCTAGAAGTGAGTATGGCTGCAGCCACTAGATGGCGCTACCGTGTGACAACTACCACTATGTGCTACTCCTGTACCACTAAAAATTAATTTAAATATTAACTTTAAGGTCAGACTGAGAAACTGAACACAAGTGCCCTCAGCAGAAAATCTGTTCAACACTGAGGATGAAGATTTTTTATAAAATTGCTAACCAGTGGCTAGCTTGTTGGAGTCGCGAGCATTGTATGCCTTTTTAGCCTCCCACGTATATTATATAGTGTGTAGCTAAATAACTGCTCATGTGTTGTCTTTTATGTTGTCATAGCTAACACTTTTTTAGCCTGTTGTTCTATATTTTTATTGTTCTTAGATTCCAGGTTGA